>LCWF01000124.1:1573-113583 GCA_001006345.1 Phaeomoniella chlamydospora | reverse complement strand
ATTAAATCTTAAATATTAATAAAATCTACTATTACTTTATTTAAAACTTTTAGGAATATACTTCTTAATTATATATTCGTTACTCTAATATACGCTTTCTAATAGAAAGATTTTAAGTATAAAGTTAATTTAGTATATATTAATACAAAGTATTTATCTAAATCAGTTATTTAATTATAAAACGAAACTCTTTAAGATTCACAGTTAAAGGGGCTATTATAAATAAAATAAAGATTATAGTCTAATAGTACTCTCTTATTAATAAATTTAGATATTCTATTATTAATAGAATATAGGTTATAGGTATATGGTATATAGTATAGGAATTTGATTTTGGGATGTGGCGGATGGCTCCAAACACTCGCCCGTATGCCCCGCTAGATGAGATAATCGGGCATAAAATTGCTCCATCCCCGCCTTATCACCTTATGAGGGGCAGATTCAAAGGTACCTAAGGTACAGTACATATTAATTACATACCCAAGGTAACTATGTTCACAAGCACGGTAGGTTCTTAATACTTAGAGTATACCGACAAGGACGTATACCGGTATTGTTTCATGCCCCAAAGTACCAAGTTATACAGTAGTACCACTCTCCGATACGTCATCCCCATCCCCATCCCCATCCCTATGCCCACTTCACTTCATCGAACACATGCGGCCACCCCATTGCTACTGTACTGTACTTTGCCACGCTGTATCGACCCCTCCCCGTCCAACCAGACCCTGAAACCCCCGTTTGACCAGATTTCGCTCCCTGACGCAATAAGCCAATACGGAACCCTGTGAGACGCATGGTCCGGGTAGACGTCACGGTTGGAAACGGTAGCAATATGCCAAAAGGGGTTATCTGCTTCTCGCTACTGCGTAAACCTGTGGCCGTGATTGGTCTTCCAGGTGAAGAAAACATCGTCACAAGAGGTATTTATGCGATAGGCTCAAGGAAGGATTGCCGCATAAGGAGGTGATGGACGTCACGGATGATCGTCGTCGTCGATGAAAGTCTATCATCATGCTCCCGAATGATAGATTGAAATCAAGAGCAGCCACGGTCATCCATTGTGATTCACCCCTTTCGAAAGTCGGTGCGTTAATCATTTAGATATTGTAATAGCTCGAAGGACCAAAAGTATGACATTTGACGATACAACGGAACGCAAATCTTTTGGGTTACATTTGCAAAAATGACAGACAGCCGCCCAAATGCCTTCGCTTTCGTGGTATATCCCATATAATGCAGGTCAATCCACAAACGCCGTTAGAACAAATTCCCTCGACGACCAAAGAGACAGGCAAGCAAATGGTCAAACAGTTAATAGGTAGTGTAAACGTATGAAACAATATCAAACGCCGTCCAATGTGCCCCTGGCCAACAAAATCACGTATATATGAGTTCCCGAAAAGTCGTTAAGTTCATGAATCTTTACTGTCTGCCGGTCTGTAGTCGAGACTGTGCCAATTTGTCTCCATTCTTAGCGGCTAGTTGCATCCAGTGCACCGCCAATTTCATCGCCGACTCGTCAACGGAAGTCTCTGGGACGTTTCGAAGCGAGATTTCAGTCTGAGAGTTAAACGTGTCGCGGGACAAACTCATTGGCGCAGATGCCTTCGGTAGAAAAGAAGAATGCGTGAGATAGAGTGTGGCGATCTCACGCTGTGCAACGGCATTTCCTTCCTTTGCGCAAATGATCCAAAAATTGATGGCGTCCGACAGAGAAAAGTCGCTAGTAGTTTCGCCTGTCAAGCGGCGTTTAATAGAATCTTGCATAATTACTCTGTCAGCAATCCCAACCATTGTCCGACACACATCCTCCTTAAAGGCTAGAGCAGCGAGTCCTGTCAGGAGCAGTGCTTTTGCGTTGTCCGGCTCGGCTAAGACGATGGGGTCTGTGAACGTTGAGACAAGCTGGAGATCACGGAAAAGGGTACGAGGTCTGATGTCCATGAATATTTTCTTCATCCGATCAATCACTTTACTATCCGCCGGGTCCAACCTCGGCGATTTAGACTCTCCATACTCCTCAGTTTCTTCCACAGCTTCTTGCTCTGGTGGTACTGTACGTGGAAGAGATTCATTTCGACGTCGTTGGAGGATAGGTTGGGACCATCTTCTGGACTGACGGCGTGAATGAGACTGACTTCGATTATCAAGCTGTGAGGATTCCTCTGGAAGGGTATCCAAAGATGATGTAACAAGATTTCTCAAGTCCTTCAAACTTTGAAGCTTTTGTCGAGGATCAGCCTCTGCAGAAAATCGTTGGATTATATCTGCAAACGCAGAGGCGAAGGAGAACGGCCCGCGGTTAGGGTTCACAGCTGGGTCCAAGCGTGGCATATGTTCCGCTTTGGTTGACGAGAGTAATGACTGCGGCCTGTCACGTAGAGATCCAGGCCCAGCTGACATGCTTCGTTTGGACTTGAGGCGCGGAGAGCTTGGCCGAGATAGATGGTGACTTGGCGCAGAGCCCCTGGAGAGGAGTTTCTCTATACTTGCCCGCTTTCGGATGCGTTGTCGAATGATAGGTTGATTCAGGACATCGGATATCCAAGCATCGGTTTCACAGCCAGTGCTCCAAACAGGGCAGCATAGATCGCTGAGTAAAAGACTGACAAGATTGTTTCTTAGGTGTTGCAGGAACATCGCCTTGGCATTCTGACTGGGGTCGGAAATTTTCATACCTGGCAAGTCAGTGTGAACTGAGGCTGGTCTAGAATGATTACTATAGACACTAGTTGCAGATTGAGCCTGAGTCACAGCAGGGGACCAGAAGCCCGTGTATGAGTCGGACGGGACAGTTGACAGTGTTCTACCAGGAGAGTCACTTGCCGATGCTGTATCAAATGCCAACGTGTCTCGTCCCGCTCTCCATCGATCGAGGCCGTGGAACGAGCCTTTGCGTCCAGGGGAAGCACTAGGATCCACTGACGTAGCTCTGGTTACGAAGTCTTGCCCTCGTAATGGGCCCTCGTCACTGACCACGCTTGGAGGCCTTGTCGCTGTATGCGCAGACGTTGACCGATTCGAAAAGATGTCGAGTCTCGATCGTTCGCGTGCGAATAGTTCGCTAGACCACAGGAAACGACCATCAAGTAATGTATCGCCAGCAAGTTTATTAACAGTCTCTCTGATCTCGAGACAAAAGCGATGAAACCTTTCCTCGCCAGTGCAAAAGTTTTCAATTCCACATCCATCCATCCATCGTTTCACCCATTCAATCTGATCATCTGCAAGTTTCTTAGGACCTCCTTGGTCGGCGTGAGCTTTCAGAAGGTCTGTCGTTTGCAATTCAGCTTGATGTAAGAGTGAACTTGATGATGGTCGAGAATGAATTTGACCGCGGGTACTTGTGTCACTAGACATTCTTGGAGCTTCCGGGAGCCACATGTTGTTGAGAGCTGTCATGATAGTTCGAGCATGTTCGAAAGGGGGAGAATCGCGAACGCCACTGACATACCACATCTTATCTCGGAAGTCGTTTATTTGTCTCGACAGCGAAACGAGACATTCTCGAACGCGCACAAAGATGCTTTGGCAATGAGCGATCTGCCTTTCTAGAGCGGTGATCTCAGCGGTCAGGCGTTCACACAAATCCAAAGACTCATCAATAAGTGGCTGAAGAATCTTTGAGTCATTGCCTGACAAGCAACACACAGGATAATTTCCTTGTATATGTTTGAGAGCTGTCCACCAGTAGTGGGCAGCTGCCGAGTCAGACTTTGAATGGTTGAGTTCAACCTCATCTTCAAACATCTGTTCAAGCCAAGTTGAACGACGACTGAACCTATCAAAGCCGATGCTTGAAGCAGTAGGCCCATGAACAGTATTAAACCCCTCTGCCAATCGCAGAGCTGCATCCATGGTTATGTTGCGACGCCTGGATGGTTTCTTTTGGCGTTCCATTGATGTGAATGGGCGAGCCATGTCGAATGACTCGGTACTTGGGACGGAAGCTAGGGATATTCTGCCGTGCCGTTGAACATCTAGGGGAATCCAGCTGTCTTGATGAGGTAACGGTTGGACGGAGCTTCCAGTGTCTGACAAATTCTCAAGGTCACGGCGAAGACAGTCAAAGCGTTGCGTTCCAGTTGCCACACGGCTCCGAACTTGGTGACGTTCACCCGGGAAGGCCATATCAATTCCGGTGACGGAATGTGTAGAACGAGCCTTGGCGTGGATTGGTATATTATCATGCAAATACATTGTCCCATATGCCGTTCCCGGATATGGAGATGATTCCGAGGGCGAATTTTCTTGAGAGAAAGCCGATGGAGTCATGAATGGATCTGGCCCGCTATTGAATGAGTACACTCTTGGATAAAGAGCATCTACTAGTGAGACGAGATCTGCAGGTGCCAAAATTAAGGGCAGCAAGGGAGTCTCCTCGTAGCCATCGGTTTCCGGATCCAGGATTGTGGAAGAGTCTCGTAAGCGATTCAAGTCAGTGACGATGAGTTTGTTATTCATCCTGTTTACATTTGGTCTCACGGCGTCGGCGATGGGAAATGAAGTACTACAGCCATGATTAGAATGTGGAACTCGAAAGATCGGCCGACGTACTCATCGTCAAACACCATGTATACCACAGCATGCGCCCTCTTTGAGATCTCGTTCAGAATACGATCCCGAGCCTCGGTCCGTATGTGCTGATCGAGCAAAGCCCCATGAGCCTAGTCCAATCAGCTATTTTAGATCTGTAGTAAATGGAAATCTACCTACCTCGGGTTCCAGCACGAAAGATTTCAAAAAATCGCCGAAGAACCAACTGTAAAGCAAGAAACCTCTGAAAGCACCTTGCAACTGTACGTCGTTAAGCTTACCAAGGATTGCTGACCCTAACTCGAGACTTCCCCGTGGTAAACCGCCCTCCTCGTCATCTAGGATTGAAAAAAGGTCTTGAATGGTTCGTTCAAAGAATTCTATAGCTTGTCGGGTTTGCAGGGAGGCTTCAATACCGGCGGCATAATCAGACATGGAAAATTCACTTTTGGAGTACCCGAGCAAGAAAGCACCCTCCTGGAGGCTGGACCGCAAGAAGGCTTCTAAACGTGGACGGGCACGCCATTCTGACAAGTGGGCATATTCAGTGAGGATCCGGCATATCAGAGGGCCAAAGTCTTCATCTGAGTCCCTGAATAAAGTTGCACACACTGTAGACCAAGTATTCAGCCTTTGTTCTGCTTCACTGGTATGAAGAGGATGGTTTGTGTTCCAGACATTGTGTAGCAAGGTCGCAAGTGGATCATCTCTTTCCAGAGAACTGATATGATCTTTCACCGAATTGAGGAAAGCTGCGGACCGCCGGGCGGAGGATAAAGTGTTCCTGGAATGCGGTGCAGAACCGGGCCGTGGCTCCTGCTTCTCAAGAGCATCTGGGCTTGACACTAGGCGATGCAATAAAGCCGGGGGTATAGAATGAAAACGGTCAACCAAAAAATTAGGATCATTCCTCACAAGTCGAAGGAGCTCTTGTAATTCAGCTCTTGCCCTGGCTGTTACCTTTCCTAACGGAGTCGAAAATGGTTGTACTTCAGACAGCTCCAATTCGTCTTCTGTTCCGTTTTGAGAGTTGAAGCGACTCTTCCAGAACTCCAGAGAGGTATCCTTGAGGCCCTGAATGGCATGAAAACATTCCACAAAGCCTAATTTGTCCCGGTTTCTCAAATGCTTGACCAGCGCCCGTCGTGTCCATTTTTGTACCCTTAGGAGTCTAGCACCGAGGGCAATCTGTTGTGTTATACTCTCCTTTTGGCGTCGGAGCTGTACACACCGTGCGGTATGAGCCTTCTGGATACGGAGTTGACTAGCCAGATCGTCCAGAATCACCCTGCGGGATGGCGCCAGAGGGCTCCTCTCGGCCGAGGGTATATCCTGTCCTCGCCAAGTTGCAGGTCTATTGTGACACATTTGACTAGGAGGAGATGACGGTCCAGCAAGCGGAGAGCGAGGTAGCGTTGTCGCATATTCGCTGGGATCAGCCAATTGATCCATGGTAGATGGCACCTCTCACTATCTTGGAGGTGGTTGGTTCACAGCCATCGTCAAGAACACTCTCGTCGAAGTTTCGCGCATCAGAATCGTCAGAAGAGACGAACAGCTAACTATCGAAAGCAAAGGAATCAGTTTTCAGTCCAGCTCAGTCGCGCAAGGTACAGTTAGTCCCCTGGGTGCTGAGCGAGGCGTTTGTCGATCTTTTGGGTACACATACAGCGTTTCAGGGTCCGCTTCGATCAACAAAGTGAAGCTCTGTGTTTTGAGATGTGTTTCTCTCCTCTAAATCGTTGCTTCCGGAGATAATGGGGATCCTCAAGAAGGGAAACAGATCGAAATAATCATTCACTGGATTAGGATGGAACAGATGTTAGGCCCTGTGCGAAGAGATCAGGACCAGGACTGGGGTCAGCCAGTTCATGACCAGTCTCGGCCAGAAGCTTTTCCTACTATCGATAAGTGACAACAAGGCCCAGTATCGGTTCCCGCTCTTTTGCCCCAAAAACCAGGCGCCGGGAAAGCTTTAACAATTGGAGAATCAGCTTGGTTTGAATGTGGAGAAAGGCCCGCCCCAGGAAGATCCAGCAGTAATAGTCACGATGGTGTGTTTGGAGGGTTTCAGCTAGAAAATGGTGGGAAAAGAAAAAGGAATGTCCAAGGGTCGACGACGAGGTTGTTGGTTTTGAACATCCGGATCGAAAGGTTGGGTGAAGGAGAGAGAGGGAGAGAGAGAGCGCGGCGATGTTGGCGACAAGGAGCTGGGAATTGGATATTGTTAGGAAGGGAACAGCAAACCGTTGCAGGGGGAAAATTATTATAGTGGTCGTGGCGATAATACAGCCGTAAAAAGAACAATTCGGTTGGTATTGTATGGTAGGACCTTCTCGTGCTACGTGGTTGTCTTGTTCTCGGCTGCTTTTCGCTGGGAGCCGGAAAGCAGAGACAGAAATGAGAAGAAGGACGAGGCTTGCCAGCAATGCACCGCCGAGCAGCCGTTAAATCGACATGAGGGGGGCTTTCAGCATGAATAGAGTGGGCAAATGAGCTCTTGCAATACTTCGACAAGGATATCTTTTGAGGCTAGGCCAGGTGCATTCGAAGTCAAACCCGCTGCCGAACGAGTCTGACTGGAACCATGGTCTTTGGTCTCTGGACTACGGCCCACCCAGCACGATAGAGGCAAAGGACAGGCAAGCAATCAATCCGAGCTTCAGGACAAGACCCATCTACAGTCGCATATCAGATTTTCAGCTAGAGGCAAATCCCCTTCTCTGCCCTGTCACTTGTGCATTGCAGAAAATAGCCCAGAGTATCTTTGGAAATCGAGGGGGCAAACGTGGGCGAATGCCTTCTCAGATGACCCAGACAATCAACCAAACCACGTCGGCATCAAGTTGTCTGCTTATGCGAGACGCAGACATTGCAGCACCAAACATAGAGCAAGAAACGATACACAAAGCGTGGGTGACCTGGCAGCGTGTGAATCGCTCTCTCAACGATCAAAGTTGCATTTCCCACCTCGACCTTATCGATCAGTGGTCAAGAGCCATGGAGGCTGGGTTGCGTCTGATGCGAGGAATACACAGGGGACACGAAGTCCTGCAGAAACATCGTCGTAGCTGCATACAAACGCTTGCTTGTATCATTAACTGTACGGTCGCAGCACCCCTCGTTTGAGACATTACAGATAGCAGTGAGCGTTCCAACATGAGGTCCATCCTCAGCCATAGAAAGCCAAAAGCACTGGCATAGCGTAGCCGACAAGCAGCACAACAATCTGAAGCTATGACAGGACTGTCGAGCAGCTGTTCCCTTCCCCGGGTATCCAGATGCAGATCACCCACAGGTTGTTTGGGTTTTTTTTGTTTTCTTTTTTTCTTTCCGGCTGCAGATCCCATTGTCGTCGTGTTGATCGCTGATTGGTTGCTGCAGGGGAACAATTGACACATTGCCGCCGCGAGAAACCCACACAACTTATCCTGTCCACCTCTAGATGCCAATGTCGCCTGGGGTCATTATGCATAACCCACGGATGCGATCCAGTTGATGCGTTGGCATTGCAGCAGTGGCCTCGCCTCGGCTATCCAATCGCCATCCACCATGTTTTCCCCAACTCTATCGAGACTTTTCAACGCATATGACGCTTTCCAGAATGATCGACTTCTACTATATAGAATCCAGCGCCTATCTGACGAGCTGGATCTCGAACATAAGAATACTAGGTACTTCTAATGGCATTGTGGTACTAAATATCAACGACCAACCATGTTTGCTCACCGACTTTATGAACGTGAGGTACCCCTTGCGTATCTGATCATCTTAACTGTTCATGAGCTGTGACATTCCTTTTGTGCTGTTATTTGACGCGCATTCTCGCTCATACATATCGGTGTCGGCGTGCATTGGTCTATTTTTCCTGGAATGAACACAGCACTGCTCTCCGTACGTTTCAGACAGTTTGGCAGCGTTCGCCCAGGCCGTTAAGTTCTCCTTGGTGTTCCCTTCTCTCTTGAAATGGTCGGAAATAATCCACATCTTGATTCGCATTCTTAGAAGTCATCCCGTCAACCATAGGGTAAGACTGGGAACGTACATAATGCCGAAACTGGATGGGAAGACTGACCAATGGATTTTGGTCGTCGTCGAAAATCAAATACAGCTGAGGTGGTGGTGTAAACCAGAGCATAAAATAATAGATTGGGGCCAGCTCCTCTCTGCCTTGAGACAGCCTCGGTTGCGCCATTTCAAGGTTGTGAATTCCCAACATCAAATCCCTCATCACGCGCCCATTAATGTCTTTCCCCCTACTTCATGAGGCTGAAGCCTCCGGTAATTCAAGCGGGCCGGTCCGGCCAATGTATCAAATAGCTCTCATACTTCGCAAGTACAATTTGAGAATCTGATCCGTTTACCTATCCGCAGCCACCACATGGCCTTCGTAAACAGGTTATGGTCAGAGACGAGGTAACATCTCCCGCCTGCGCCCTTAAAGCCGTTCTCGTGACGTGTCAAACGTCACACGCTTTGGAAGAAGCTGATGACCTACCTTCCGGAAAGACGAACACGTGGACGTTCACGTCCGCTAAGGGGCGGACCCTCTGCCCATGGGCAATCCTCTGAGATAATGCCATTTCAGGTAAGACCAACGCATTAGCATGATCTCCAGGTCTGCATTTTCAGTATCTTGAAAAGGCCATCAGTAACAGGTATTGATAGTCTACCCCGGCTCCTGTTCTTCTTACATTTGTTCTTTGTGAGACTCTGGACATTTCGCTGTCGCGATAAGAGGTGATTTAGGCTTCCGGGCTGTTGCCATGAGCACGAGTACCGTGACGGCGACTCCTCGTCAAGAGTGTCGAGGTTAGGGTTGTACGACAGGCTCGCCTATGACCGCGTCGCATGTGCTGAACAGGACGACGGACCTCTTGATTCTCTGTGGCTGGGAATCCATGGAATTTTACGACATATATGAACGGCGCCTCGCAAGGTTCTCGCATTGTAAACATCTGTAAGTTCATCGGCCGAACGCTATCGTGCAAAGGCGCTCGCTCTGTCACGATACTGCTACGTAGCTTGCGGTATAGCTTGGTATATGACAAAGCAAAATAGGCATGATCGTCGAACGCATTTGAAGATGATCCAGGAATTTTTACCGGCAGTGGGTTATCTCACAGCTTTCGCGTTACCTGGCAAGACACGATTTAGATCGTGTCGGCCTGACCGGCATGATGAAGCCTATAATCTCAGGGAGGCCGTTTGTCTGACGAAGTAGGATGCTGGCCGATCAGACTAGAAAGACGAGGATGTTCATATTCTAAATCCTTCTGGCGTCTACACTGCGTGAGTGTTACCTGCGCTGCCATCCATCTTAACCAGAAATCTTGCTGATCGAAAACACACGATCGGCCGATCCGGAGCTCCCTGCTTTTCCCCAATGCTTCAATGATGGCGGCAGCACTGCACAGTGGCAATGACACAATAATGCCACATGCAGTTTTGTTTTGATAGCCCCGGCATCGGCTGAGACAAAGCCATGACAACTGAAACAAGAAAACAATAATTGCTGTAGAGCCGACAAGCCAATGAACTGCAGATTGCTTCATCAATGATGGGTGACCATTTTGGTGAGCTGCTGCCGGTAAAAGCCGAAGACCACCTCCGCTATAGGCTTGTATAGTGCATACTCTCCAAGTGGTACAGTCCTGTAGGAATTACTTACTATACTGTCGGCCCTTGTGGTGCTGTAGGTGTTGCTGTAGAAAGACAAGAACCAGACTATAGCTGAGTACGGTAGTAAAAGCCGCGTAGAATAAGGCGTTTGACAAGGCCAAAATCATAAGGACCGTTGGCTAATGACCAGCATTCGAGCAAGGAACGGGCAGTGACGCAACGATTTCCTTCCCCCCCCCCCCCCCCCAAATAGTGACCCCATCCAGGAACAAGAAATGAATTGCATGCCTGGAAGACCTAAATCCACTAGGTCGGCGACTGGTTCACTGTGACGTTAATGATGAATCGCATCACGAAGAGAAGGAAAAGAAACTGCACCTTCGCATTCGCGATCCTCCAACAGCCACCTCGCGGAAAAGAAGATAACCGAAAGTACCGTAGCATCGAGGTTGATTCTGCAGGAACCAAGCAGGAACCAAGGTCTTCTGGCATTTCTAATGTTTCTAAAAATTGCAACCGAGCGAAGATCAGGGCTGACCACTAGCCAAAGGCCCGTACAGGAGGCGGCTTCTCGTAGTGTCAGCTTTGTCTTCCATCCACTTCCAGAATCAAGGCAAAACCTTGGCTTGAATGGTTGACAAGCTACTGTAACCAACGATGGGTCCGCCAACGGGTTAGTGAAACAAGGAGATCTCGCATTTGATCGCGGGTTTGTGGATTGATGAAGAAGTGAAGAACGTCCGATCCTATCTGTATTTCCAGTATTAATAATGGATTGATCAATGCTCGTCTTCAGCTGGGAGGTGACGTCGTTGGACCGCAATCACGGGCGCCATGAGAGATTTAACCCACAATGGTAGTCTGGTATTACATAGTACATGTAGATGGGCCGTTGCAGTGGCCGATCTTACCATGGTACTGTATACTGTACAGTATCTGCAGACTCAGAGAAGTGGGCAAAGGTAAGCTCCGATACTGTACCAGCAAACGCTTGCTATCCTCGGTAGTCAATGCGAGTCAACTGGCTGTCATATCCGCAAGACGGAAGAATGAACCAAAACTGGGGTAGGTATGTTATGCAAGATTGAATTACAAAGATAGATTTCTTCCCCGAGGATTGGAGATACAGTACTGTACCTTTTGTTTCAGCTGATGTTCAATATCGTGGCACCAGCAAGTCACGCCTATCTCACCTGGCAGATATCCCCGAGAGTCCGCAGAGGCAGTGCTCGCCATTTGTACATAGTAGATACGCCTCCCGGTCTTCGCCTTCGAATCTGGAGAAGCTGCTGTACGGGCCTCTGAGTTTACTCATAGTATGTACAAAGCATCGAGAACGGCCAAATCCCATCTCGTCCAGGCGGTGGACAATAGACCTACCATAGTACTATGTAGTTAATGTTTCTATACTGGACACAGTTAAGACTCGCTTCCAACGAGGCAAAGAGTAATGAATAGTGACCTTTATCTACACAACAGAAGGCCCGGAAACTCTTTTTCATCTCCCCTACGCGGCCACCCAGGTCCTGCTAATTAATCTACTGTACCTACCTACCTACATAGCAATAGGTATTGGACCTACTTTAATCAATCAAGATACAGTAGCAGGGACTAGGGTATTGAAACGGCCAACCCGTGAGCCCGCAGCATAGCTTGATAATCCCCAGCAGGCATCCAGTTGCTTTACACCTCAAGTCGAGACCATCGCCGCTACGAGCACTGGCGAGGGAACGCACCTTGCTCTCACAGTTCTGTACGGTGGAGAGAGAGAGAAAGGGAGAGGGAAGATACACGTACGAAGTGGATTCTCAGAAGGCGTACAGAGTATAGTACATGTACAGTACTGTAATACTGTGGAAGAACATCTTTAGGTAAAACATTTCGTTATCCCTTACCCGAACAGGAACGCTATCGCGGCATTACGCGGGCGCCAGTCAGCAGCCATTGGATTGGCGCGTTTACCCGACTCAGCTACTGTACTGTACCATACAGTAATAATTAAAACCTGCAAACCAATTGCCAACTGCCAACTTACAGTACTGTACTGTACCAACCGAACGAAGTGGGCGATCTGGATAAGCAATACGACTTTGCCTATTACCTACTCTAGATACCTATGTGTAATTATGTACATAGTACTACATAGTATGTAGCATGCCATTATTATTGCAAAGTCAATACGAACGCGCAAATACTACCCTACCAACCCGTCCATCGACCACTTCACTTTCGCCCGCTGTGAAGCGGATATAATAAACGCTCTCTGAACCCTCCCTACGATCTGCTCTCGCAAACACGCAAGGACGGCATTGTCGGAAGAAAGAAAACAAGGACAGGGTACTCAGAGTATACCAGGCCATCGACATATTGCGACATTGCGACGAAGAAGCTCCACCGAGAATTCAAGACCACTCCGAGCTATCGAAACACTCTAGCAGGCATCTGGATCCCACTGCAAACACGGGCCAAAAATCCCATATCATCGAACAATATAGTCGTCGTACATAACAACATCATCATCCCCTTCCTTACCTGCCGTAATTAGAGGTCGCATCAGGACCAGGAAACATCCCATCTCCCGCTGCTGGAGGTTATGCTACGTCGAGGTCGATAGTGGCTGCGAAATTCAAGGGAAACGACCCCAATCATCGCATCCTGAATCACCGCGCTTCGCCTGGTCAGGGCGGCAAGCCTTGCGTCTTACTCCTTACCCTCGTTCAACTAAGTTGGAGTAATTACTCACAGTAGACGCTTGTCTCGCCCGGAACTGGCTTGTCGATTGGGTTGCGTTTCTGCCAAACTAAATCAAACCCGCCTTGACCCTGCATTCCGACCCTATCTTCGCATGTAGCGCTGCACCTTACACGCAACCCCCTCACTTGAAGCTTGTCGACCTCAGCTTCCACCGAGCGCTTTTCTGCTCTTCCTTGAAAAAGAGCAGTTCGCTGCCTTCAGCACCTTTTCCCAGCATCACTTTCCTAAACGCTCTATTATCTATGGATAGCTGAGATCGGCGATCGCAATCCCGCTTCAGCCGTCACCGTCTGCATCATATCTCCACTTGTGAACAAAGTCAATTCGTAGTTAGCTTCACTTCCTACGGAAGTTGACGACAAAGGAACCATTTTCGTCTTGCAGCCTGGGCTCATTTTTCCGTCCATCACTTTTCACGATATTTCAACACTTTTACTCTCACACACACATCTCTACCAATGACCAATGTACAGTATCCGAACACGATGATGGAATATCAGCGCCCCGGCTTCCAGCCTGCTGGATATCAGGCTCAACAAAGGAAGCCATACCTCAGCGGCCATTATCCAGTATATCCTCAACAAACCCAACCACTCTCCCACAGTCGTTCACGAACGACATCTTCTAATATCCTGCCCGCGGTAAATTCGTATTCTAATATGAACCAACCCTCGCCCACATACTCTCCTTACAATGATAGCACACGACGACTTTCGACTGCGACCTCCTCCACTTCGTCGACCGGGGGTCAGATCACTCGAAGTGGTACCAATAACTCAACCGGTGTCCGACGCAGCACTTCCGGAAAATCGTCCGCCTCTCCCACATCCTACGTCGCTCTGATGAGAAAACAGAAAGCTACTGTTTGGTGTGATCGATCGCAGCATGAAGATCCGCGAATCGCCGCTGCACAGAGAATGGCAAAAGAAAGAGCCGCAAGAGAGATACAAGGCGTTGCAGGTCGCTCAAGCACCCTGGGCAGTGCTCAGTATTCAGGGAAAATAAGACACAGTGGCAGGCAAGCAGGGTACCTCCCGGCAAATATGACGGGCGCAGGTGTACCCGTCCGACTGAGTGCCAACGAAATCGGCGAAAATGAAGACGACCAAGACGATGCAGCAAGTGGTGGATTGCACAACAGAACCGGAAGCGGTCGAAGCAGTCTCAATAGCAACAGATACCCGAGTGCATATATTCCAAGGCCACAGACTGGAAGATTTAGTTCCGGCAGTACTCCTCCAGTGGACATGGACGGTGCATATCTATCCGACGAGACTCCAGTAGGTGGTGCTCAGGCTTCAAGAACCGATTATTTCGAGAAGCAGGCACCATCTGCCCATGGCAGCAGTGCCGGGACAGATACCCCGGAACGTGAAGACAGTTTCGGCGACATCAAAGAACTAGCAGCACCAAACGCCATACTGAAGGCCGCGGAAAATGCGAAAAAGGCGGAAGAATTAAGAAGAAGGGGCAGTGTCGACGAGCGAACAATGACCTTGAATACCCAACGACTTTTTGTTGCGAATCCAGACCTGGATGATGACTAAACAGTCATTTTCTTCAATACAACGACCTTGTTTTTTCCACATTTGAATATTATTTGGTTGTTGGTTCAGCGTTAATACAACATGTTGTCTTTGAATTGGACGGTGTTTTCTAGAGAGGGCAAAGCCAAAGGCAATGGCAATGGCAACAGGCGTTCTTTAATCCATACCAGGCAAAGGCATGGCAGGTCCCTGCATCATAACTAGCTTACTTGCTACGTTGACCTTTTGGAAAACACTTTATTAATGTTGGAGGGTGTAATTTCTTTCTCAAGTTCTAGAACCTCTTTTCAATATGTACGGCAAGAGAACAAACGGAACCTGGAAGGGAAGAACATAAAATGAAAGATGATGTTGGAACGGGACTAGGATATGTTTAATAGACCAGGACCACCACCATGGTGACAGAATCAGATACGGAGAGAGAGAGAGATGAATGCTATTGAAAGAGATCGATGATGATCGAGAACTTGACATTACATACTACATACATAGTTAACTACATACCTATCAATTACAATTAATAACATAACTAATGAATGTACAGTAGTTACCAATATTGATCGGCTTTGGTATTTGCCTACAGCACCTGAACCACCTATTCTATTAATACCTAGGTATCTCTCTACTCACAATCAAATATTAGATCTACGTTACAATACACAACTATTATTCACAAAGAAAGAAAGATAATTAAATTACTCAATTACCTAGATACTTACCTACCTACCTACCCAGTATTCTTTAGATTTTGATCGAACATCTCTTTAGCTACCTATCTATCTACAAAGGAAGACAGACAGACAGACAGACCTAGATACCTAGATATCTAAGGTAAATTAGGTAGGGAAGGGTACAGTGACTTTTTAATTACTAATATCTTTGAAAGTGTTCCCAAGTTGACAGCGAATTATGGGGACAGAACTCTGACAATATCGTCACCACCTAGTAGGTGAAGTCCTCTTTTCGTCTCAATTCAAGTATTGACCAAAACCCAGACCTTATCGGCTTCCTTCACACCCTCTCTGGTAGCAACTGCTGTCAAAGTATCTTTAATGATATCTTTCGCGATTTTAGGAAATCTGTTGTCCAAGTGTTAGTTTCTTCAAACCGTACATGCAAAATTGACCTCAAAACTTACTGTTTCTTCAAGACTTCAACTAGACCTGCTTTGGACAGATTGCTACCGGATACCGCTTGTTTAAATTCGGGTAATAAATCAGGGGATATCATTTTGAGTGGGCGGGATGGATCTTTCCTGGGTCTTCCCCGGGTAGATGGCTGTTGTCCAGTTGCTTTCATAACTAATTGAGGCTCACCCGAGCTTTGGGTGACTGGTGCTATGGTGCCTTGATTGAAAACCGCGTTACTAGACTTGACTGAAGTGAGAGGAGATCTCGAAGGCGGCTGCATAGAAGTTGTTGAAGATGCGGATGAAACTTCTTCACTCTTGGTAGGTTTCCAGTACTTGTTGGAGAATGGGTCGATAGGAAACTGGTGGTCGTCGTTCAGAACGTCGATTCGCATACTGTTCAAATTCAAGCCATTTATGACCATGTTCTCTCGTTCGCCTTCCCAAACAATTCCAGTACATACTGGTTCCATTTCATTGCCGCCAAGAAGGCCTTTCTTTGTAGCAGTGTCGTTTTCGTCATCAAGAAAGCCGTCCATATCATCATCGCCCTCATCTTCTTCATCGTCGTCTTCGGACTCCAAGTCTTCATCGCCTTCTTGCGGAGGTTCCCATTCAGCCTCCGAGTCGTAATCGTAATTCGTATCTGGAAGAGACCTGCTGAAAGGTCTTCTCGACAACTTCGTCGCCGACTTTGGTGAGACCCTTCTAGTGTATGTTCCCTGATATGGTGGTCTCACATCCTCTCTGAAAAACAATACTTTCACTGGTATGCCTGCCAGAGACACCCGTCCTTTATTGCTATGGTCCCCGGTCAAATCGATCGGCTCGTTTGAAGATCCACCCATGGTGTTGACCAACTCTCGAACGGATCTCCGTGGCAGTCTACCTCTCCTCGTCACAACCGCGTTTGACCTGAAAAGCGAATGAACATCGAAGTCAATGTTCACAGCGTCTGTTTTGGTAAGTGCTTCATCAATACTGGCAACGGCATTCTTGAGTGCTTTTGCATCTCTATGACATCTATAATATGGCGCTATGACGGTATTTGATGGTAATGAGAAGTCAAGGAAGACATTTTGGTAATCGGTTTTGATCTTCTTAGACGGAGTCTGCGCAGCCCCATTGTTTTCGTCACCGACGCTGGCAACAGATCCTCGGCGGCTCCCATCTGCTTTCTGCGGGCTGGACACAGCAGCGGGGGGGCTGATATCTGTAGAGATGTTTGGCTGTGGTGTGGACGCGGGTTTTATGAAAAATGCGTTCAATCTCATTTGCGACTAAATATACTAGTCAGTAAGCAATCATCATGGAAGAGTATTTGTGCCTACCCTCTGCTTCTTCTGTTTCTCTTCCTCCTCCTTTTTCTTCTTTCCTTCCCTGGCTTGCCTCTCTGCGTCTTTGGCGGCTTTTTCGGCATCCTTTACCTTCTGTTTCTCTGCTTTTTCGATTTCCTTCTGTCGACGAGCAACCTCTTTCTCCTCTTCCTTGCGTCTCTTTTCTTCATCTTTGATACGTTTCTCTTCTTCTTTCCGGGCCTTCTCCTGGGCTTTAAGTCGCTCCTTTTCTTCCTTCTCTTGTCTCTTCACTGCTCGCTCTACTTCTTTTTCGGCGAAGGTCAACTTGCGTTTCTTGGATGCTGGTCCCTGGGCATTGCTTGTACTAGTAGGCGCTGAAGAAGTGACGCTGGCTGCAGGAGAACCTTGCCGACTACGAAGGTCCAAATCTATTGTAGAGGCTCTTGATGGTGTAGAGCTGATTGGCGTTAAGATGGAAGAAGCGCCATCACTAAATGGATCTTCTGGTACAATGCTGCTTGTGTTTGCCATGTCTGCTTCCTCAAAAGTGCGCTTATGGCTCTCTAAAGAAGCGTTTGTCGCTGTTGGCATGACTTCCATCATGGCGATCTAAACACCACAAAGGGGCGGAGGAAAAGAAAGTTGACCAGGAGGGTTTTCGTTTAATAGAGCATGTGGACTAGTTCTGGCCGGAGTATCAGAAGTTGAGTTGAATGTGAGATGATCGCTTTGTCTGTTGGTACAAATTGGGGTCGTGGACAATTAGGTCAAAGGGTATGAGATGCTTGACGCGTTAATTGGTGATGAGGATAGGCAACGCGTTGGAATCCCCAAAAAGAGTCTAGTGGCAGTTGCTATCAGTCGCCTTGGCGAGTGCAAGTTCCTTCCCCAGTTTAATGTGCGCTATCTGTCTTCCACGTCGCTCTGAGAATCCCATAAACATAAACCTTGCACCGGCAAACAACCAGGAATGGCTAGTCGAGCCTGGAAAAGAACCCAGCTGCTTCTCCCTTCAGATCATTTCACACGATATAGGTCTCACAATGAGCATGTGCCGAAAGACCAGCTACTACAGTGAATGCGCTATGCCCAGCGTATCGTGATCTGCCGGGGGACTTCCCCGCGCCCGAGGGGTATCCCATCGCATGATGTGCTGGAATTTCCAGCTTAATTGAAAGCATCATTGACGCTGTTTGTGATGATATATTAGAGGTATGGAATGCTATCGCTACCTATGACTGGCCATTGTGCTTTCATCATATCCGAAATATCAGGGTAAATTGGCATTCCAAGGGGTCATATCATTCACTCAATCTTCTTCCTAAAAACCCTCAACATGGCTGTCAAGACTGTTGGCTATATAGGCCTTGGAAAAGCGGGTGCATCTTTGGCCTCCAATATCCCTCGAGCCGGGTTCAATTTGATTGTTCGAGACGCAGATCCAGAAAGAGAGCAAGCATTCGCTCAAGAGAATAAGAACACTATTGTAGCTGAAGGTCCTGAGGGCTTCAAAGATGCGGAAGTAATTGTCACCATGTTACCCCAAGGAAAAGTTGTGAGAGAAGTGGTCTTGGGAGAGAAAGGCATTGCTTCGAGCCTCAAACCAGGTATCACTCACCTTCATTGCTAACTCTAAAGAGATAACTCTGAACAGAAGACAAGGCACCATTATCGTTGACACTTCGTCCTCTTCTCCCTTTGATACACGCAGCCTAGGAGCTGATTTAGAATCCCATGGCCTTGTTCTGGTTGACTCTCCCGTCACACAAGCCCATCTTCATGACACCGACACTGGCAACGCAACCCTCATGGTAGGATCGAATTCATCTGAGGCCATTGAGAAGGTCATGCCCGTATTGCAAGCTATGGCCAAGTATGTCTTCTATATGGGCTCTCTCGGTGCGGGCCACGCGATGAAAACACTCAACAACTATGTTAGCGCTGCATCAATCGTCGCTCTTTCAGACGCACTAGTGTCTGGACAGAAGTTTGGTCTCGACCCCATTCAAATGCTTGACGTGTTGAATGTTGGTACCGGAAGAAACTTTTCCACAACTGATAGCTATCGGACCGATGCATTGCCCCGAAAGTATGCCAGTGGATTTCAATTGGCTCTTTTGATCAAAGATGTTGGGATTACCAAGGAGCTTTTGGAGAAGCTGCAGTTCGAAAGCGACATGCCGGACCTGATTCTGAAATATTACAAAGACGCCTTTGATATGTTGGAACCGATGGCGGATCACACGGAGATGCTGAAAGCGTGGGAGAAGAGGGCCGGGATTGAATTGAAGACGGGAACACCGGAGGGAAAGACTGCATCAATCATCAAGGAGTAACCCTAAACGGTCATCATCCGAAGGGAAGTCAAGTTCCAGCCTTCTTCCACCATTACGGCATTAGATTTGAAGCTTAGAATTTTGTACGGCGGCCATGATATCATCAGGACTTCATCAATGGCGCCCTTGCGAGCATCCGTCCATATGACCATCTTAATATATGTTTCAACCACTCCTTTGTCTTATAGTGCATGCCCATCTATATTGGCTTGAGCCAACTGATTTCCCAAATCAATGCATGCACCATATATTCCCCCATTCCGTATATAGTCTAAATATTTAGAAGGCGACCTCATCCCACTCCACAATCACAACACCCTTTCCTTCAACCTCCTTCTCGACCTCCCTCCCAATCTCCTCCCAGCCCAAGACTCCCTTCCCTTCCCAGTCCCCACCAGCATTATACGTCCCATGTGCACCCCTTACCAAGCGTACCTCAGCATTAGGGAATACCTCCTTCGCCCCGAGACTAGTAGCTCTGACACAAAAGTCTGTTTGTAGGCCTATGCACGTGATTTGTGGATTTGACGATGGCCGGAGGAAAGAGGTTATCAGGGACTCTAGTGAGGTGGAAACGAAGGCATTGCGTTTGGTCTTATCGATGATGGGTTCGGGATTGGACGAGGAGGATGTTGTAGAGGAAGGTGGAGGGGAGAGAAAGGAAGCGATTTCCCAGGCAGGCGTATCGGGAGTGAAGTTTGGATCAGGGGGATCGGAATGGCGAATGAATATCACTAGACGAAGTCAGGAAATGAAATCACCGTGAAAATTCAGGTGAGATGGAATCACGTACCTTTGATCTGCTCTTTCCTTGCTTTTGATAAGACACTCAGAATTCTTTGCTTCAGCCCCTCGGCGTCAGGAACCGTTGTCGAACCATTGATGTCTTCGAAAAAGCTTTGCTGGACGTCAATGACAAGCAAAATCTTTGGAGATGTCATTTTTCGATCCGGTGAGTGTAGCGGCTGTCGCCTTGCTAAAACCACGATGAGGCCTGTCTGGTGGTGAATGATGATATATGATTCAGCACCACAATGAGATAAAGATGACTCATTTGCTTTACTTTAGTCTAGGGTTGTGGCGTTTATTACTACTATATACCATGGGATGCAATATTGATGATCTTGATTCCGATATTGAGCCTCCTGATAAACGAGAAATCTGGAAGCCAATCAAGAGTGCACGACTTGAGCTCTATGTTGCTACATTGTACTCCATGGCATTCAACCAACCTGGAGTAGGTCCACTCATCACTACTCAGAGTACAGACTCAGGGACCGTCCATTAAGCAGTGCCACTATCAAACTTCCCGTGGCGGGATGCCCAAGCTTACAGTAAGCTTACAGTAAGCTTTGGTGGAGTTGCGAGCTTCGATAGGCAAATGACGCATTTTCTCGAGTTCAACATTGGTCTTCAATTTACTACTCTGTATACCCCAGTCCATCATGTTCCTCGGTCTGCTCGTCTTTTATTCATAACTTCATTCTTTCCCTCCACAGCATCAAGAAGTTCCTTCCAGACTTCTGCTTCAGTCGCTTCCTCAGCCGCTATCAACATGAGGTGCTCATACCTCGGCCCGGCAATCTCTGCCCTTACTTTCTGCGCTGCTGCTCCAATCCCTCGGCATCTAGTACAGAACCACCACGATAACCCATACTCAGAACCATCAGCACTACAAAACATTCTCGACAACACCCATAGCAGCGACGCATATTCCTACCCTACCGACTTGACCCGTAACATAATTCCTGTAAATTCCTCCTCACGTCCCAATGCAATCACAAGCTGATCATGCTCCCAACCTTCCAGAAACCAATCCACTCCCACAATGACTACTGGCGCGACATACCCTTCTACTCCGCCCTCTCCCACGGCTGCATCTCCATCGAGGCCGATGTCTGGCTGATCAACTCAACCCTCTACGTCGGACATGAACCCTCCGCCCTCACATCCACCCGCACCCTCTCCTCCCTGTACGTCCAACCCATCCTGTCCGTCCTCTCCCGCCTGAATCCCACCACACCATTTTCCGCCCTCAACTCCAGGCCCAACGGCGTCTTCGACACTTCCTCCACCCAAACCCTCTACCTGTTCATCGACATCAAGACCGACGGCGAAGAAACCTGGCCCGCCGTGGTCTCCGCCCTCGAACCCCTCCGCTCCGCCAACTACCTAACAACCTACAACTCCACCACACGGTCTATTACCCACGGTCCCGTCACCATCATCGGCACCGGCAATGCTCCTCTGTCCTCGTTCCTCGCCCTCGACTCCCCACGCGACTTCTTCTACGACGCCCCCATAAACCTCCTCACCACGAACCCATCACCCTCCGAAGAGATCACCTCCCTCACCTCGCTAACGTCCTCCACCTCCTTCCTCTCCTCCATCGGCTACCCGGCCTACGGCTCCTCCGGATTCAGCGAATCCCAACTCGAAAAGATCCAGTCCCAGATCAAAGCTGCAAAGGACAAGGGCATCGGGATGAGATATTGGGATACACCAGCTTGGCCGCTCGGGGTCCGGAATTTGATTTGGAGGACCCTGACGGACTTCGGTGTGTTTTTGTTGAATGCAGATGGTTTGGGAGAGGCGGCGGGGGAGGAAGAAGGAGGTGGTGTTTGGTAAGGAGTGAGATAGGAGATAGGAGATAGAAAGGGGAAGGCATCAATAATACTGTAGATGGTTGGGATAACTATATTGGATTGTATATACTGATTTCTAACAGCAACCACTCGCGTTTTTCCTCCTCTACGGTATCGGTTAAAGGAATATATATATATATAGCATGTGATATGACCTGATAAATCTGATTCTAATCCCAAAGAGAGAACAATAAATCCAAGAATCTCAGACCCACACATACTCGTTCGTTGCAAGGAACGCAAGGGGAAAAGAAACGCACGCATTAATCAGTTCTTTCCCTCTCTCTCCCAGAGTCTCTTTTTTTTTTTTTTCCTTCCCCAAATCGCAATCTCTCATCTCCTCCAATCCAACACTCGCAAAATCCTCTTCTTCTTCTTCTTCAAAATCATAAAACACATGAAATGAATTCATGCGGATATACAGTACCAATTGCATATTCAAGACATAATACCGGCCGCCGACCCCCATTGGACTGGTCAATGACGACGAACAAACTATCAACTACCTAATAGAATAGAATAGAATAGAATAGCTCAATTGGTTCGGGGGGGCTGGGAATGAAGGTATCGTGCACGGTATTGGATATTCAGCTACTGAGTAAGAAGGAAGGAAAAAAGAAAGAAAGGTAGGTAGAAATGGTTTGATATATTAATGTCTAAATTCTCCAGAATCTAGAATTCAGTATCCAAAGTCAATGTCAATGTCAATGTTTTCTTCCTACTCTATCGCGGTCAACCACTACCCAAATTGGGGAAAGAAAGAATGACTCTACTTTTATACATAAAAGCATGACAACTTGTAAGGATAGTTTCAAGAAAGATTTGAGTTTTCCATGGGATAAGAAGTTGTTAGGAAGGTTTCTTCTTTTTCTTCTTGATGAGATTTGTTGATAAGTTGTTAACTGGGGGAGTGGACGGTTCGTGTTGTTGAGAAAGGGTTGTTGTTGTGGTGGTGGTGGTGGTGGTGGTGGTGGGTTCTGAGGATGGTAGGATTGGAAATGTCCCCCGTTCAATTTCCTTTTCTGGCTGTATGGGGTCTGGGATGACCTTTGATTCCGGGGGGTCATCAGTTGAGGGTTTCGAGGTACTACTGCTGGACGGGTCATTGGTCCCATTTTCGTTTTCAAGCTCGGTCTCGGTGGCCTTTCTTTTTCGTCCTTTTCGAATACCGGTCAATAAGTTCACTATCGGTGCTCCATTTGGTACATCATGCTTTGCTGCGTCCTGTGTTTGGGCGTGGCTGTTGTCGGTAGACACGGGTGCAGAAATACCATCAATTTTGCTTCTAGTAGCAGTCCCGACAATTCCAATACCCAGCCAAGGTGTTTCTTCAACAGGTAGTCCAGCTTCGGTTCCGGCGTGATTGAGGAAGGATTTGGTGCTTTGAATGGCAAAGGGGAGGGTTGAGAAGTCAAGGGATAGGAGGTGTGATGAGAGGTTCTCATAGGATTCACTTGTGAGAAGAAGAGGGGATGACGTGGGCAGTTGCTGATGAACGGAATTATTAGGTTCGGCCTGAGAAGATGATGGGCCCGATGTATTTGAAGCGAGGAATCGTGGTTGAGGTGTCTGACTTTGGACAGGACTGGTTTGGGGCTTCGACAAGATTGTCGGAACCGACTCCTGAAAGGATTGAGAGCGAGGTTGGGAAGAGGTCGGTGTTGGAAGGGGAGGTGCATCTGGATCTTTGATGCCGTTCGTCGATGATGAGTCAGTTGTCGTCGTACCATTGGAGATTGCCAGAACCGTAGTTGAATCATTCGTGATGACTTTCTGACGTTCCAACACCACCCAGACGAATCCAACTAACCGCCCAGCCGAGCATTCTTGTCTATAAGACATCATTTCCCAGAACTGTTCTAGACTCCTGATACTTCGCCATTTCCCTTCATTGCCTACTTCGATGCTATCTGGAAGCCGAATCTCATCATCCAAGTCATCTAAAAATCGGGATTTTGGGTCATCAGGAAAGCGGGGAACGAGACATCTCGGGGGAGGAGCAGATTTGGGGTCCTGTATTCTGGCCAGGAGGTACAGCGGATGTGTAGCGTGCCATCGTGGTTTGGATGGCGAGTCGTTACGCGATGATGGCGGGAAAAATGTGCGTGTCTCGTATTTATCGCATCCAGGGACGACGACATAAGCGGAGGAGGTCAGCGATGTCTCACATTCTTCAGGAGTTGAGCTTTGCCCTTCCCGATCTTTGAAGGAACGAAGAATAGGATCCACAGTTCGACACCACCACTTGATCAATTGCCGGTCATCAAGGACATGCTTGTCGGCGACTTCGATGCTTCCAGGGAAGAGATATTGGTTCTGAGAGCGGGCAAACAGTGACAAGACAATCCGTTTGTCCTGTGGTTGGGTGTTGATAAGATATTGTAGAAATGCGCTTGTAACTCCTCTGATAATCGATGGGGTTCCCTTGGGAAGTTTCAATAGGCTCAAATACCCGGTCGAATCTGCTTTAGACACGAAAATCGTCGTCAGGTGAGGTGCAGTATAAATGTAAACTTCAACCGCAAAGGCAATCACATCATCATCATCCGACTCTTTCGCGGCCGAAACTGTTACTGAGAGTAGATTTTTCACGCATTCCGTAGGTTCTTCAGGGGCTCCAGGCTCAGGCGAGAACAAGGCTGGTGAAGATGTTGCTTTCGTAGCGACATGAAAACTCTTGAACTTGAATGCGGCAGGTAAAATGCTAGCAAGGGAGGAAGAAAGCTCTGTAGACGCCGACATTCACGCAGCTCTATCCAATTGACGCCAATAGTCATGCCAAACCCAGATGCCAAACAAGCCAAAAATACAGGGAGAAATGATGCAGTGACCCGGATGATTTTATAGGTTCAAGCATACAGATGGAGTTGGAAGATAATTAATTAATAATTGAACAATTTTGTACTGTAACTTATAGCTCAAAGTTGAGCCGAGACATTGTGACACGCGATCCCACGCGTAAAGTACTTTGACTTCTATATCCCTGAAAACGATGAAGGAGTCGGGGGGGAGCTCCCGTCAGAATGAAGGTATCGTGCACTACGTGGCTTTAGTAATGAGAAGGCTTTGATAATGAAGTATTCGTGAACTTGCTGTTTACAAATCTTCCTCAATGGTTGAGTCGGTACTGTAGACATGTTACTGTATACATCAACAACATCCGGTGCGGAATATAAAAATATGCACGACCCCATTCTGAACTCAGAACCCTACCGAGACATCAATATCGTTCACATATCAACAGATACGACTTCAAGATTAGGGCTAACATTACCTTGAAGTCAATTGCCGTAGTCATATATTTTCATTGATACATTTAGAGTAACCATACTACTTCCTTCTATCCAGCACCATTTTCATTCCCTCGTCCATCTCAGAGCTCACTCCCACAGCATAAAAATACTCTCCGCTATCAAACATCACTCTTCACTCCAATCAAGTCTTGCTCCTCGCCAATGCCGAATTCTCCACGAAAGGCGCATTGTGCACACAACTTTTGTATCTAGATACTCGAAAAAGATGACAACGCCTCTTATAGCGTCCATCATATATAACGCTACGATAAGACAACCGGTGTGGTGCGTGTAGGCGAAGTCAGCATAAAAGGGAAAGGTGCCCTTTCCGACTTCCTCATCCAATTCTATACCAGAAGCGGCGAACCTCTTCCCAAGACAAAATTTGAGTAGTTTCTTTAGCGAATGAACATCGAGTCACCCCGATTCCAAAGGTTTCTGGTTTTGTTCACGTGGTCGAGACCGAGATTGTGGTCTGTATCGGTAATAAGATCATATACAATATCATCTGTAAAAGCAGTCAGCTCCTGTCAAGAGACTGTTCATCGTCGATGAGCTTACCATCTTCGAGGTAACGAGGTTTGGAGTACAAGGCTTTGCCAACAATGGCAAATTTGATCTTCTCAAGATTTTTGCCCTTGATACCCGTTCGCTTGCCTATTCGCTCTTTGGTCTCCTTGAATGGCTCGCCCGGTTTCAGGATGAATTTAAATGGTACACCGTAGGGTTTGCCTGGCTCCTTGTCGAAATGGATGCAATGCACTGCATGATCATTCTCACCGGCGTTTAATTCTTCCTCCGGCGTCTTCTCGGCATATAGGGTAACATAATCGTTAATTGCCGAAACGGCCGAATCATCAAGAAGTTCCTTGTAGATCCTTCCTCCGTGACCTTCATATATCCGTACCTTTTGCGCATCCTCGTCGCTCAGATTGAGCTTCTTTTGAAGAGCATCAAGTATATCCGCGATGGTGCCGGTTTTCGGAACAAGAAGTTCCGTAATTTCCTGCACATGTTAGAATCTAGGTTTGATTAGGTCATTTCTGATTCTTACCTCTTTGCTGATACCTTCAGTCAACCATGTGACCTTTATAGGCTTCTTCATCTCGAACTCGCTTAGACTAGTGTCGAGGACCTCGTAGTAGAGAGCGTCTGATCGGTGGTTGCTGTAGCTATAGGCATATGGTGAAGTAAGAGTTTGCTGCAAGGTTTGGTTGTTGTTCCTCTTGACCCATGTTTTAGGCTTGCCAGTAGAACTGTTGATGGTTGCGAAGCGGATATGTGTGGGATCGACTTTGAGGTGTTCTCCGACCTTAGCAGAAAACTGATCATAAGTCATCTTTTTGCTTAGGACAAGGGTGAACTCCCCCTCATCAGTTTCAGTCGGTCTCGTAACGAATACGATTGGAATGCGATTGAGTAGATAATCATAATACTGTCGTGCATCAGTGCAGATGGTAGTTGATGGATCAAGGTCTGGAATGGTTTGTTGAAGACAGATGATATCGCCATCTTGGATCTCGGATTGCTGGAATGTTTGCTTCGGCTTCATGGGTTCTATCATGGCGCTTTTGATTTCCTCGAAAAGTTGGAATTGTGTACCGGGGGCCCATCCCATCAGGTCTAGGATTTGTGATGCCATGTCAGAGACTTTAGCATGCTTCTTGACATAGATATGGCCAACTCCAGTCAAAGTTTGCGCTTTAACATCGAAATACTTGATGAGAATGAGGATTGGTACCGATGTTGGCGTCGCTTCAGGCCAGCCAGATTTACCATCTTCTTGAGGCTGACCTAGCTCAGCCCATAGCCGGAAGGGGCCACCTTTATTGCCATATCTTGACCAGGCCTCATCTAGAGTCATATTGGGATCTCTCAAAGGCTGATCCGGACGAATGGTCTTATTTTGTCGGTTAACCATAACCCAAAATCGAACCTGCTGTGTAGAAAGTCCCTCTTCCTCTGCTATCTTCTCCTCGAACTCCGAGATCTTCATGGCTCTCAATATGCGATACGCTTTGGGAGCAGCTGGGTCATCTGCAGATGCATCCCAAGTTGCCATATCAAATGACTGATGATTTTTGAATGTTTTATCGGAGATCACGTGTACGTTCAGGTATAAGTGTGCTTCCTCCCTCTCTTTTCTCTTTCGCTCAAGTTCAGCTTTTTCCTCGTTAAGCCGCTTTTCGAGATGTTCAGGAATGTCCTCTTCCTTCACATCCGTAAGGACGTCATCTAATCTTGATTTTCGTATGTAGACCAGCATATAGGCATTCATTGATCTTTTCGTCGAGTAACCGCGCATATACGGTTGCCTTTGTCCAAGACCGTTTGGGAGATTTGGATATTCACCACCATAGTTTTCTTCAAGTGTCTCCTTGATCGTGGCTCGAGTTACCCGATCATCGTCGAATTTGTACCAATGACCGTCTTTAGTTGGCTTCAAGAACGCATAGTAATGACCGGCATTGAAATCTCCCGAATGAATTAGTACACCATGCAGTTGATATGTCCACGACTCTGACTTGTCGGCATCTTCCGAAAGGTAAGGTGAAGCATCAAACTCCTCTGGAAATTCATGACGATCATTAACTTTCATCATCGCATCCCGATTTATGTCGTATTCAAATCGTTTTAATTGGAGATGAAGAACTGGTGGGAAGCTTTCGAATATGACGCCTTTCTTTGCATCCTGTAATCCATAAGGTGATCCTGCATCATACTTATTTTCTCCTTCCAAGGTTTCAACTTGGATATAATCCATGAAACTTTCATGCAAGTTTTTGTTTCCTCGGACATTGAGTTGGATATCCCAAAACTCTTCTATCCTGGAGGACTCGAAATCGACATTCACGCATGATATGTATGTCTTCATTTTGCCGACGAAGAGATGGGGAAGAGCATTCTCAGCGGTGGTACCTTTCATTCGTTCCTCAAGCTTCTCCATCAAGATTCGTGACAATTCTTGCACATCTTGTTGTTCGAATATCTGTCTTGAATCCCAGCCAAATGAAGCTGTCAATTCAGCCGTCGACACAGCGGTCTGATTCTTTTGTAAATTGTAGAACAAGCGCTGAAGTGTCCAAGCACTGTTAGTCTTCAGAGCCTCGTTCTCGGTTGGAATCTGGTATGTTGCTTTTCGGAAAGCATTCGTGAAATATAACGACTGTAGTAAGGAATTGAGATAACATGTGGCTCCCTGATTTTTCAGACCAACCATCCCAGTTTCCTTCTTGGAATCGTAACCTTCAAAGTTGTGCCATAAAACACCTGTAGGATCTTTCAAAACGCGGACGTATGCTGTGACATTGGCTTCATCATTCTCGACTAAACTCCTTTCGTGGCCGTCCCAAGGCTGACTGAATGCCTTTCGTAGGTCAACAAACCTCGTGAATCCCCAGTCTCCTTCCTTCGCATTGAATCGGTGGTTCGCCGAGTGATGCGCGAAGATTGTTGGGTCGTTGGGATTCCACAGTACCAAGGCAAATTGAACGCAGGCGTACCATTCTGGCGGAGGGTCCTTTTCAAATCCGTGTTCGAGGTAGAAGGATGCGCATTCAGCCTGATTGCCGAATGGGAAGAACAGTATCCTCCATGGAGACCCACCACATTCAAAAGTTGGCCCATGTTCTCTTCTGGTTAAGTTTCTCCAGTCCTTGATGTGCCAGGTGTCATACGTTTCTGCTTCGATCTCAAGGTCAGGGATGTCGACGAGGATCTTAGCCTTCATGGTGTCAACTATTTCCATACAATGTTAGCATCTGCGCCCTGCGACATACAACTTACACGGCTGAACTGGGGCGCCGGCGATGTTTTCGACTATGGCGCATCGCATTGCGGCGGGGTAATTTGATGGCAGTGGAAGGAAGCTGTCTTGGAGACGACGCGAGGCAACGTACAATCATCAGCCCTTATATCCGGTTCCGCCTCTTCGTTCGGATCATCTGGTGAGATATTGACCACCTCCTGCCGGTCATTGTTGTACTGTTCGTAGTCGTCCACCATCATGTCTGGACCATTTAACTGTAAGTTGGACACACGGTCCGTGATATCAGCCATGTACATCTTTTTTTTGCCCGAGGTATGTCGCATCAGTGGCGACAGCGGATTATTTTTGCTTACGTTGTCCATGGTGGGCAACGAGGGTTGCTCTGGCCCGAGAGCTTCCTACGTGCGCCTTGGGAAAAGAATCTGCTGAGTATGGCAAGCTAGTCGTGCAGGCCTATTGAAGGATGCATGCAGCTCGCCAGTATCGCCGTGAATATAGGAGGCAAAGGTCCAGGAAGAATTCGGGTCAAGATGTTCTTCCAGCTGAGAGACAGATGCCGGGATGCTTGTGTGTGGCCGCTTGTTAACAAGGCAGTGTTTTACTGGAGGAGTGACGGAGGGCGGCGACCACGTGAATGGGAGAAGAAACCTTTTGCTTCTCCAGCACAAGGATAATTAAGGGCAATGAGTAAAGGAACAAATGAGCTATGTGAAAAGGGTCAAATATTGAATTGCTGCGAAAGGTGTTCGAAGACCTCGCATACCTCCAGGTGAATAATCGAATGAAGCAGTGCAAGTGGACCGAGTTCCTTTGAGGCGGGCAGCCTTGCTTCTGTTTTTGTTCCGTCACTTTTCACCTTTCCGCCCGATGACGAAAAGAAACTCTCAGGGATCTCAGCTCTACAAATACACCACAGTGGAATCGGGAAGATCAACAGAACAGCAGGTAGGATCATGTTCTACCCAATACGAGAACAACTACACATGATGCTCGAAGTCCAGCAGCCCGGCAATGACCACATATGTGCTCGCGTGAATTGTACAGTACCTACCAGCTATGCAGCTGCCGGCTACCTACAGCCGTTGCCTATCCGACTCGTACTATCGTCTCTTGCAGCCTTGAAGCTTGGATAACCAGTCTGTCCATCACAGGAAGACTTTACTTGCAAGTTGTGCGGGATTATCTGGGCTCTTTGAACCTTGAGAGAGAGAGAAAGAGCTATCTCTTGAGTAGTCAGACTTGTCTTTACGCTCATTTACCCCTCCGCCTAGACACACTCCGCCGCTCCAGTCCTTCCTTACTGTCCGCGAGGTGTGAAGATAGATGTAATTAAAGGCCAATTTCTTTACTGTGCCACCTGATATAATCGCAATTCGGCTTCCCCTACCCCTGGAAAATGGGTGGATTCAACTGCAAGCGCAAAGAACACATGTAGATCGCTGTTGGTGACCCTGAATACAGAGTCTTACAGTAAGCCTTTTACCAGCTTTTAGCGGCAGTAAGCTGGTAAATTGCCCTTCGAACTTGTAACCGCTTGCTCGCAGGTATTCTCGTCATTACCATTCCAGTGAGATACACCAAAGGATCAAACGCTGCAGTATCTACTCTGGTTGCTCCTAGATTCGAATGCTGTTGTCCTAATAGGGGGGGACAATGTTTGGAGTGGGTAGGTGGCCCTGTGAGAACGCCATAGATATGTCCCAAATCAATAACCGGAAAGCCTATCGGATTGTCACTATGACATGTGTCATATTCCTCTCCCGCCATGATTCGAAATTGCGGGGCAGTGAGTCAAGTACTGTACCACTATGTACTAATTACTTAATTACTAATTACATAGTACGTACCTAGGTAAGGTACTTTAATTACCATGGTACTACTATGTATGTTATTGTAATTATCTGATACCATAACTACAACACCACACCAAAGAACAAAAAGGGTTACATTGGAGGAGAGCAAGCCATGGTATTACATTTGCATAGCTTCCGGTAGACTGGAACACCATATTCCGTTGTTACGTATCTTTAAGACTCTGTGTCCTTGAATGGCCATGCCTTCTCCCAAGCTTCGCGCTCCTCTGCGTTGCAAGCCTCTCTCTCTAGAAATCGTTGCTTTGCTTGCTTAAGTCGGTGAAGCATGCTCTCATACTGTTCCGGTGGTACCGCTCCGTTCCACCCCGTGTATACTCCCAGCTCCTCGAACATCCGGGCTTTTATTTCGACATCCCGAACCCACTTTGCATGTTCTTCCTGTTGAAGATTTATTTCGTCATCCGTATATCTTAAAGGGCAGGGTATTTGGGGGTCCCCTCCAGCATCGGCCCCAACGATCTTCTTCCAGTTGTCCGAATGAGAGAGATCTGCAAGCAGGCTTTGCACATGCGGCTCTCCCTCTTCGAATATGGAGCCGATCATGCCTTGAAGAAGACCGAGTAGCGTTTCTCGTTGGCGAAATGCCTGAATCAGAGCAGGGCATGTCTTTTGAGTTTCAATTTCATATGTCGTCCAAAGTGAACGGGCAATGAAGAGCGTTTTGGCAGCTTCTTTCTCTTGGAATGGAAGATCTCGGATATTTGGCGGAAGCTCGGGTGGCTCGAAGGTGTCTGGCTTATCCCCTTCATAGTCAATTAGAGGTGGATGGTCTGCATGGAGAAACATTGGATAGATAGGAACTGATTGCCAATCAATGATACTGGTGATAGTAGAATTATCCGTTTCGTCGACAAAGATATTTCCCACATGAAGATCGTTATGCCACATAACTCCAGATCGAAGTTCTTCATTTTCAGGTAAAATGTAGGGAGCAATTTTGAGATAATCCTGTAGAACGGAGATCTTCGCTTGCTTTGTCGGACGATATCCCCCAGGGCCGTTGAAAATCCCCTGCTGGCGATCCCTAGGGAAGTTCGGAAATTGTTTCACGCATAACAACTCCCTTTGTACCACAGCATCCATCAATTCAATGCATGTTTCCCCTAGAAATAGGACTTGTGAGCAGATCTACATCGAAGCCGAACGACATTGCCTACAAGGACCACGACTAGTTTCCACTTCCCCTCTTCTATTGTCAAACCAAGATCGGGCTGCGGTTGGCCCAATGGCGAACCTCCCATCGATTTGAAACTTCTCGAGATCTTTGATATCCTCGCGGTAGTAGAGTGAGCCGAGTCGCGGAAACCGAGTATTGCCGAGACGTGACGTGAATGATGCCAGCTGTTTCACGATGCCAATTTTTTTTCGTGGTTTCAAGGTGTCCCATACACGGCTAAGTTCTATTCCAGACGCCTTTTCCATGACGAGGTACTCTGCCCCAAGTTTACTCTCTTCTGTCCGAGAGCAGTAGGCAAGGACTTTAGGCGCAGGAATCTTAAGCTCTTCCCTGACCTTTGACGCAGTCAGTCTTGGTCATATTGACATTGCCTAAGTTCATATCGAATACAGGGATCCTACATATGTCATGGTAGCTGCCTCCGAAGCGGTGGTATAGTGCCTTCTTCCGGAATTCGGGTTTGGAATTTTGACTACAACTTCAGAACCGTCTTGCATCGCGACAAGGAACGCCTTATTGAAATTGCCTTCTGGAAGTTTAGAGACATTCGTAGCAATAGTGTTACTTCCAACTGACACTTCCGCTACTTTAACCATAGCCGGAAGATTGAACGAAACGCATCGGTTTTGCAGCTGTTGAGGCTCATCCCAAAGCCAACGCTGGGCCTTATAAGAGAACAAATCATCTTGAAGAATTTCTGGGACCGCGTCAGTGAGTGGTGAATTCTTCAGTTCTGGAGGAAAGCCAAACCTATGTCTCGCTTTCCTGCGGTTGCGGTTGACAGAGGCATTAGTGACGTTGCCCATGAAAATTTCCGCGAAGAGATTGGGCTTTGAAGATAGTTCTGCAACAGGAAATGGGAGTCAAGCTTGCGTCTCAGTAAGTGAGAATATCGTAGGATCAGTATTCTCATTTTCTTCTACTTTTATCTCGTCATCCTTTAGTAAGGTAGACAGTAGGGTTTTGTCTTTTGTCACCTCTAGGCCTAATACCAAGGGTTAGGAATGGCTGGTGACGACAAGCACTGGAGTCGTAATTGGATGTTGAATTACAGAGATTCTCTCACAGAAAGCTGTGGTCGAGGAGAACAACACGCTGCTCCCGAAGAAGTCTCTCCAAGGCCACAATGCTTTCTTGGCCATCAAACTTTCTGCTACGATTGGTGAATGTGTTGAATGTAGCCACCGGCATCTTCAGCCCTGTTTCAAGCCATACAAGATCTCGTACTCCATTTTTGGTCTGTTGAATTTCCTTATGATCTATTTCCGAACTCCACAACGGAAAATATAGAGACGCTGCTAGTCGTAAAGTTGTAGCGCCGAATATGATTTTACCATTTTATATAGAGGTGGCTATACCTTAGTGAGGTACTATGGAACAATAGCAACAGATATTATATGATAGACAGATAGATATGCCCGGGCTGGACAACTCAGCCGTTCGGATATGTACCTAAGACCATCCACTGACTTGAGGCCGATTTGCCCGTCTATATCTGTCAGGAGATGAAGTGGCTTGGTTACCGTCAGATACCATCAGACACCATGGATACCGTACCATATCACCCCATTGGAAAAGCTAATTATTGGATACAGTTAATACTGCTGTTCCTGAAATTAAGGTATTAATGTTACGGTAATCCTGCTGTATCCGGCGCTTCAAGCCCCACTGTGGGACCAGGGTTTTGAATTACTTTTTATGGCTCTGGGGGACGTGTGTCATACATAGTAGAGTAGAGCCCCAATTGCTTGGTGGTACGATGCTCGGTTTCACCGACTTCTCTGTGCAAGACTTTTCTTCTTGCCAATGTGTAGACGAGCCTTCTTCCTCGATGACTATTTGAACGATTCTGTTCAACGTGCTCTACCGCTGTCCTTGCATGAGCACCAGATTGACCCAATGGCATCTATATCATGTCGCAAGTGCTCGGATCACGAGCCACAACAACCGTCCCAGCGGTGAGGTCGCTGCGCCTTGTAAGGAAAGCTTGTTACTCTTCTACTACAACCAACTCACCCCCATGGCGACCTACTCTGATTCTCGATGAGTTTGTCTATCTTTCTTTAGATGGAGACAATGACGCAACTAATTGAGTCTTAGGTGGGTTGAGCGACCCGTCCGTCCTATAAGCCTTCGACAGCTCTTCTTCTTTGGTCGCACGCTGAACGAGGAACGTCTGCTAAGCTCTGCCAACTATGTCCGCTTGGAGCTGCCGACACGGCTCGCGCATCGTCTGCGAGAGATGCAAAGGCTGCCTTATGTTGTCGTCACCAATCCTCATCTGACTCACGTATACGAATTGTACTACAAAGCATTCGAGACATTTCGGAAACAGAAAGAAATAAAAACAATAGACGATAACGAGAAATACTGCAGAGTAGTCAGTGACATGTTGAAGGAACATTTGATTGTCATTCCGAATCTTGCTTTGGGCGTGCTTGAATGTCAGCATCTGGTGGCTCCAGAATTGATGGACACTTTCATGAACGGCATGCTCAGGGCTGTAAGTTTTCCCGCGAATTAAGGAACCCCAACTGACATTTTGGAGCGTATTTCACGACGCGTGATTGCAGAGCAGCATCTTGCACTCACTGAAACATTCAATTCGCCTTGGCACTTCGAGCAACCAACTCATGAATCTGAATTTGTGGGTGAAGTCCTTCTTCGATGCAAAGCCAAAGAGGTCATCGAGGACTGTGGAAAAGCTGCGCAAGATCTTTGTCGACACATCGAAGGCAACAAATGTCCAATTCCTCAGATCAATATCAGGGGTCATACCGAGGCCACATTTCCTTACATTCTCAGCCAATTGGAGTACATCATCGGTGAACTTCTTCGCAACTCGGTTCAAGCGCTCATGGCAAAGTACGAGGCATCAAAAACTGAACCACCTCCCATCGATGTTCTCATATGTGAGGCGCCTCAGCATGTTATCATACGTATTTCTGATCAGGGAGGTGGGATCCCACGTGACATTGTCCCATATCTATGGTCTTTTACGAAAGGGCCAAGGCGTGGGACCCGAATGACAAACTGGCAGAAAGTTCCGTCGATGGCGGCAACAAATGAAGAGCTCATGGTGAATCTGAAAGGAACTCAAAATAAACGAGACGACTCCCTGAGCACATTATCTTCCCGGCCTCCAGATCTGAGGCTTGGTATGGGTTTGCCCATGAGTCGTGTATATGCAGAATACTGGGCTGGAGCGCTGGAGCTTCATAGTTTGGAGGGTCATGGGGTCGACGCCTTCCTGACGATTTCCAAACTTGGAAACCAAAATGAGCAACTGAGCACCAGAGAGAGCATTGACTCAGTTTGAGATTTATTCAGATGGTGATGCATTTCCAGCAGCGACTTCGTCCGTGTAGAAAAAAGTTTGAGTTTCAAATCTACACAATTCCTTACCGTGGATTACAATGTCAAGAACTCGCATCGCTCCTGCCACCAGGTAGAACTATACACAATGTAGAAGAGAGCTTTTTTGATACTCGAGTTGGTCTGTTTCAGTCGACATTGGTACATTACAATTATATCTGTTTAGGTTCGACGATCGCATCGTGCATTGGCATACCGAAATACCGAATTAAGTATACTTACGGAAGCATGAGTGCCACACTGCAAGGGTAAATCGAGCACATCAATTTCGATACGCCTTGCTGACCTTATCGTTCATGTTAGGCTCTAGGAACGCCCTGGAAATGTTCGCGAATGCCATTCACCAATTCCACCACAGTATCGCCAGAAGTATCACATCGGGACTGATTTCTCTTCCTCTTCAAATCAATGCATGCTTACAAGCCCGAAGAGCTTACAACATTTGGGACTAGCTGGAGTTCCAGCTGGGCGGATGGGGCTCAAAACATACTCTCCTGGTACCGCTCGGCTCAGATCACCAACTTCTGAGGCCTGGTCATCGAGCGCTGAAGGTGCAAATCACAGTGGTTCTAGTGGCCACCTGCCACAAAACGAGTGGCGACATCGTACATGGTCGTCAACATGGTCGTCACGTTCCTATGCTGCTACCCAGTATTCATCAAGAGACACACCACATACAGGCGATTGGAAACACCTCCCTGGCTCTGAACGGTTGCCTGACCCGGCATTTGAACCAGAAATCTATCAGAATTCGGAAGCCTTCTACTATCCATCAGCAATGAATGAACCCCAGAGGCCATCCCATGCTTTCCATGAGCATTCAGCTACTTCCCAAAGGCATAATAATCCTCGGAATAAGACAAATGTGGTCAAGCCTGTTTATGGTCCTGATTCCGAAGGCAACCGCAGAATGAAACACCCAGTTGGCAGCGTCCTAGACAGTCGAACTGGTTTGGCTACTTTGCGCAATGACTATAGCACTGATGACCAAGTCATGATGTTGAATTCGATTCGTTCTCCCACTGAGCATGAGCCTGGACTTCTCGATACGTATCCTCACCAGCTAGTTGCCAATGACCTGCAAAGCCGGTACCTCCCCTTGGTTGGCAGGTCTTTTGCTAACTTGCAATCTTCCTTGGACTTGTTTCTTCCGAAACTAACACTATATGGACAAAGTCAACAATTTCTTTATGATCTCGATAAGCCTCAACCTGCAGTCAATCTTCTAGATGTTTGTGAGACTTGGAGAGGTTTATCGACCGTGGACGCCGAGACAATCATGACATGGGAGAAGACTCTTCAAGAGGAAATATTACAGAGACTAGCTCCTAGGTTGGAGTACCTCATTCAGAGACCTCACTGCACAGGTCCTCAGAATCCAGACTCGCTCTTGATAGATGAAGAAGTCAGGATTAGTAAAGCAGATTTTCTACTTGAATTCGCTGAACGTCTACGGCGTCTGAGAAGATCAAACGCCATCTTCCCTTCCCGCATAGCATTGTACAAAGCCATCGAACTCTTCGTGGTGACTCATCATATCTTCGTTCCCGACGAAATGGAGTCGAATAGCATCTGGATAACCTTCAAACATCAACACCTCCACAAAGTTGATGTCCAATGGTATCCGCCAACACTGGTACTCGAAAACTTTAGTCTACTAGCGTTGGAAGGAGAAACATATCACTTGAGACCTATCATCCACTTCGACTCCGCTTCATTTGACCTTGCCGATGAAGCTGACCTTACCGTGCGTTACTCTACCGACAGGGACTGGCTGGTATACGATGATGCAAGTGGATTCTTCAGTGGAAAAGCCCCTTATGTCAACGAGGCTTATCCGTCTCTTTCGTGGAATCCCAGATGTGCATATGGCATTTGGTTACCAATGACGTTGAAAGCAAAGTTGTCTTATCGCTTTACAGATAGGATACAATTCGAACAGGTGCTGCGTGCTCGCGTTGAAATACTGATTATACCTAGTGTTGCTCAAGATGCTGACAATGTAATTCGCGGAACTCAGTCACCGACCACCCAGAGATCATACAGCGTCGGGATACCAGAAGTTGACACTATACACAAGTCTGGACACTTCTCAAACGAGACGAGGATTCACAATAATAGATCAATCTTGAACACAGCCTGTGAAAGTGATCAGGAATCTTGTGTCAAGATACTACCCCACCGTAAGGATCCTGGTGGCTCCCCATTTCCGGATGACAATTCTCTTGAAGCCAACGCTTCACTATCAATGCCAGAATCGTTCTCGAAACCACAGCCGATAAGAGCCAATATATCTTGTGGGTCTCTCAAGGTTGGTAGAAAAGTGCAAAAGCCAAATACCAAACATCATAGCAGCAGACCTAGGATGCCTATTAAGCGCCGCAAGCCAATCCGTGTCACGAAAACTTGGTTTGCGGATACATATGACCGTACGACCGCAGCCAGCAAACTTCGAGATGAAAAAATCGACGCCACTCGGGACAGTAAAGTCTCTGGGCTTTTTGATTCCGACGAAAAGATCACTATGTCCCTACTTGGAGGTTTACCTGGAAGCACATCCTTAGATGACACAACGGGTGGGCCGCTGCATAGCGACGTTTGGAAAGCATGCAAAAGCAAGTTGCAGCCTCACGTATCGGACGATGAAGATATATCTTTTGACGCCATGACTAACGTAGTTGAGCGCTCAGAAAATGAACCCAGCTCTGTGAGGACAGTATTGAGGTTAACAGCTCCACTTTCTGATGTCGGAGATAGAAGCAGCTTGTCACCTACATCTTCCTTGTATGACGGCAGTGACAGGAACAGCTCCTTATTCCAAACCAGGTCCAGCAATGAACTCGTATCGCTCCGTGGACGAAGTGATATGGACGAGCTAGATAGTGTCACTTCAAACTCAACAGTGCTTTCACAGCCTGTCTCTGAACAGCGTGCGAGATCTCTCGCAAGAGCGGGATCAGTTATTCGAGAATCTGCTCCTCCACGACAGGCCAAAGCAGCCGTTTCCTCTTCAATCCTTACTTTGCCATTAGACAGATACTCACGTCGAATGATATCTATTGAAGATACTTTTCATGCCGATGGGTCAAATGTCCAAGCTGAGAACTCAGCGGTGGCCCTAATTACTAGTGTCCAATCTGGAACAAATGATAGAGAGATAGCACCATTAACTGGTAGGAGTAGTGGTGATATCCCTTCGCTACGAGATGTGGGAAAAATCGCGTTGGAGACCGCGATTACGGCAGCGCCACTGGACGGGTCTACGGATGCTAGAGATGTGAGGGAGATCAGGAGAGCTATTTTCGAGATGGAACTACAGAAGCTCGACCATGAGGGAAGCACCACGAGTGATAAATTGGGTGGATTGCCAAGATATCATAACAGCAGTGACTAGAGCGATATTTTCTATAGCGAGAACAGCCATCAGGATGAACGAGGACCTGACGGTATCGCAGAATAAATGACTGGGCTGGGATCTTGCGGAAAGCTGGTCTTTCTCAGGTTGTGATGTTGCGTCTAGAACTGTCTTTGAAAGTGTTTTCATCATACAGACAAACGCATATTGTAGTCGCTATCGTTTAGCAAATTCAAAAGTAGCTTCTTCTCTGTTTCTCTGTATGGTTTCTAGTGGTTCGTTGGTAGTCGGTGAGTGCACCGCCACGTACCTGCGCCACATGTCATCACAAAACCGTTTTAGGCCAGCTACGCCACATTAAATGACATCACAACGTCCACTCCAGTCATAACTTCAAACAGGGTGAACATCCCTGCCTATTGAGACGCCACATCATTAGAAGCCTCACCAGTACAGAGTAGAGGAAAGAAGTTGCCAATAGGAAATCTTGAAGCTTGCCTAGCTTCATTGACCGTATTAGCTTTGTCAAACTTATAAATAAATTTCTTCGCTCGAGTTTCAAGCCCTTTTTCACACCACCTCATCGACCTGTTTTCATCTCTCTCCTCTTAATCATCGAATCCTGAACACCAAGTATCTTTACGCCGACACTTGTCTCTGTGACTGCACCTTTTGCTACAACACATAATCTCAATCCCAAGGCCTTTTCTTCTCACCCCAAGCCGCAAAAATGTCTGACACAGCTTCCGCCCTGCTAATCATCATCATCACCATCTTCCGTAAGCCACCCCTCTCTTTTCTATAGTTTTGCCTCCCCCCAACCTACTAACATATTTCTTCCTTAGTTCCTCCCGTCGGCGTCTTTATGGTCTCCGGCTGCGGCGCCGACCTCTTCGTTAACATCTGTCTCACCATCCTCGGTTACTTGCCAGGCCATATCCACGCCTTCTACGTCGAATATGTCTATTTCGATCGCAGAGAGAAAGCGAGAATGGGTCAGTTGACGGGTAAGAGAGCGCCGGGCGTCTATAGTGAGAGAGTTCAGAATGGTGGATTGGGACATAGAGCTGAGGCTCAGGCACCGCCCCCGGGATATGGGACTTTGCAGTAAACGGAAAAAAAAAAAAACCAGGAAGTAAAGATGTAAGGGTATGATCGCTCGGCTGTTTGTCGCCATGGACCTCATCGTCATTGGATTGCGGGCTTCCGCTTCCGATCCATCGATTCTCCGGGCTCTGTCTGCCGAGTTGCGTACTGACAGGGTCTCAAATCATCAACTTTTCACAATCAACCAACCGCAAAACCGGTCTCGCGGACGTTTGTCTGTCTGTCTGTCCATCCACTTGCTTTCTTCTCTGTTTGCTTCTCTTTTTCGGCTCCAGTCTCTTGCTTTTAACCATTGCAATACCTTGATGCCTACCTACTTCTAGTTTTCAACGCTAGTCGAAATATACCCCACTATTTTACGATTCAATTATACTCTGATCATTTTCATATTGTATCCTAAATATCTCATCAGGAACATCGGGCTTGTAGCTTCTGACCGTATGCCGTCATCATCCAAGCATTGTTTTCATTTAGTCAATTTTCCCGATGCCTACACATGGAGGTATCTTCGATCTCTATATCCCCTTTCTCCTCATTCAATTCGTCCTTTTTCTCTCCTCTCGTTTTGGTAATGTCAGTCTCCTCCCCCCCCTTTCCCCCCCTTCCCCTTTCTGTTTTCAAATCGGACTACAGAAACATATCATTGGAACGCAAGACCCCATGATCCTATGAATAGAGACCTTTTTTAAAACATGGTGCTTAAGTCCCCCTTTGCCCAAATGGTCCCTCTTCCACTGATGGCCAATTCCGATATCTTCGTGCCGGTGGTATCTAATTGGACGTCAACGCATATTTGAGAACGGGTTTGACGTGTCGTCGGAGTCGGAGTTGGGCTGGGGCTTGTTGTCGAGGGATTAGTGGTTTGTTGGGAAGCAGGTTTCTGATAGGGTGTGTGACATGTTGAGGGTGTGGAGCAGGAGGGTGGGAGAGGGTGGTTTGTGATTTGATTGAAATTGAACACGTGGTGGGCTTTGGGACCACCGAGTTGGAGGGCGATGTAGGCTCCTAGGGTGCATGCGCCGGTTCCTGAAGCGAGTTCTTCGGTTCGATCGAGACCGAGGCCGCGGATCAGGAGGGAGTGGATGATTATGGGTGACGAGTCGGGGGAGGTGTTAATATTGGGCGGGTAGGGAGGTTCGGAGGAGGAGGTGGGATTGGGTTCATTGGAGTCGGTGAATGTTTCGGAGCATTCTAACACGTAGAAGATACATGTTCGGGGCTTTGATTGCCAGGTCGTTGGGGGTGGGATGTGGTCTATGGAAAGGAGGCTCAAAAGTTCTGGGGATGAACTCAGATTCACGAGTGGGATCTCTTGACCTGGAAATAAGGCTGCGATAGGAAAGAAGTGTGGTAACTCGGCGAAGGAGGGGGAAAGTTGGAGCTGTGGTTGGAAGTCTAGGATTTGAGATGTTGAGAGATGGAGCTGACATAAGACGCGGAAATTGTTGTGAGGGATAATAGCGTAACCAACGAGTCGATTTTCGTTGAACCGGAATTCTAGGTCACCTAGGTATTTCGTTCGAAGGTATAGGGTGGAGTAGTTCTTAGCTACCAATATTTCGGGACGGCGTTCGAGTTGGTAGAAGATCTGTAAAGCAAATGAGATGACGACACATGAGATTCATGGTCCCTGCAGCCAGCAAGAGGAGATACGGGAGAGCACTAACATATAATGCTATACCAATAAGTAATGTTGGACAGAAGGATAGCTCCCCCCGAACCGGATTGAACATCTCGATTCGACGCGGTTGACCTGGAAGAGCATCGTGCAGGAATGCTGTGGCACAACCAAAACCTCGAGCATATTGATGCTTCCGTTCGAGGCTCAATTGGTCTGCTCTTACGCTGATCAGAACCCAGTGATCACCTTGGAATCGCTCGGCGGTGAAAACCTGGAAGGATGTCAGGGTGTCTTTCGTATGCCATGCTATCTACCCCGGACAGTTTCCTTCACGTACATTGCCGTGCAGAAATGCATGGGGACCTTGAGCCAGATGTTAGGGATCAATCGTCGATGCTCAAGGGTACAACCTACCAGAAGCCATCCTAAGGGAGCTGTGTCGAAATCAACGAGGCCTCTATATTAGAATCCTCTAGCGACCTTTTTATCAAATCGTATGGCCCAATTCGCTCGCATACAACAGCACGAAGCCGAAAGCACCAAGCCGAAATCAACGAGAAGATGGCACAATATAGATCCAACCTCAGTATATGATTTGGCCTGCTACATGATTACTTCCCATTATCCCTTGTTCTAGCATGTGCCGTATGAAATTAGGTCGGAACTGATCGACTCTCTCTCGGAAAGAAGCTGACTAATACAATTTTTGCCGATAAGGCTGACTGTGCTCAATTACGGATACTGCGCCGATCAGTGGATATCTTGCTTTACCAGCAATTGTCGTCTCTTGATATCATGATGCCACTCAGCTACGGAGTCGTTTGGTATTCAATTTAGGATAGACAGCCGCTCTAGAAGTTTCTTATAGGAATATGGCACCTATTACGGTCTTCTTGGCAGACATGACCAAAGGAAGCGGAAGAACTAATGACCATTGTCTAAGTAATATACGCAAAGGGTATCCGCCTGAAGACTTGTCCGAAAACGCTGTACGCTCACTATGTCGCTCCTTTAGCCAGTTTCAATGCCGGTTGATGCGGACCGGACTAAAGGATAACTATCAATTCTTCAAACATGAGATGGACCGGTATACGGTGGCTCGAGCTCTTCAAACGTACTGTCTGACACGTCATCAAGCTGTTGTGTTTCGGGCACTTCGTTAGGTAATGAATTCTCAACGATATCTAGTAGTCTGTTGTGCCCATTTTCGGTGGATGTAGAATGTATATCTGAGCCGTCTCTGTTGGCGTCATCATCACCGAACATTGAATCGAAATTGTTCGCAAGATCTTTCTCGACTGCTGGTGATGCTCTTATGTGACGTATCTCCTCAGGTTGCTGTTCAGTTCTGTCGCTGTCAATTGTAATTGTTGACAATGGTTGACTTTCAGTGAGCTTCTGAGATTGGGATGCCGATAAATCTTTTTGGGGTACGTCGGTGCTTGCATTTACGACTTCACCTAATTCAGGGCTAGGACTGCTATGATGTTGTTGCGGACTTTTGGTTTTGGTGAAATATTTCGAGATCGTCTCAGCATCCTGGCAATGGGCATGTGTATCGAAGGGACTCTGCAATCTTGATTCCCCAAGCAGAATTCGACCAACATTGGCAAAGTCCGGATGGTCGTGACCAGTTTCTTGTGCTTTATGGAAATCAAGCAAAAACTGTCGTAGACGATTTCGTAGTTCCCCGGATTGCATTGCGGGCCAATGTACCTGTTCATCCATTTCTCTTCTCAGAATACTGCCAACAAAGTAATAAGGGTCCTGCACAAAGCGTTCCATGTACGCTAGAAGGTAGAGGCCACAATCGGAGAAATTATCTTGTCCGGGAATACCTTTGGCAGTCATGCCTCGAATTGCAGAACCATCAACCTCTACACCAAGCTTTGCCTGAGCTTCTTCGACGACGTACTCACGGAGTGCCCTGGTAGTAGGCGAACGACCAAGCCCCAGTGAGTCCATGGTCATTATGATTGGATCATTTGTGTTATATTTGAGGAGACCGACGCCAGATCTCCTAGCTGCTCTTTTACCTTTTCCTCCCCTTGGAGATCGGCCCGCAGGACTCATCGACTTCTTGTCATCACTTCCCACTCTCCAGGTCCGTTTTAAGCTGCCAATCTCATTGATATCAGAGGCTGATGTACGTGGTGGTTCTTCGCTTTCGAGATTGAGGTCCTTGAAGGATTTATCTGTATCGTCGATAGCGATCTCTGCAAGAGGTTCACGCTTTTGTGGTACGGGTGGTTCTTGATCCTCAGTTGGCTCGTCAATACGCTTGTAAATACGCTGGACATTCGTCACTTCTGGTGGTTCCGCTCTGAGCTGAGGTAAACTTTGCGCTTCTTCTGCCTCCTCGTCGGCATTACCGGGAAGAACTTTTGGCAAATTGCAAATGATAGCAACATACCAGTGTGCATTCTCGTTAATGGGAACAATGACGAAATCATGTTCGAACAAATTGACCCCTCGAGTCCACTTTTTTACGCCATCATAGTTGATTTTCTTCTTAGTCTTAGCCGGATTGGTAAGGGTTGCAAAGAAGTACGTGTTGAAGAAGTATATCTTCCCTGCAGTTTCTGGGCGGGTCCGTTGAAGCTCCTGCTCTAGGAAGCGCAGGAAGAACCCAATGAGATTGTCGTTAAGAAGTTCATTATCATCAAGCCGTTCCAAATCTCTGAATTCGACTTCAGCTCGCTTTTTCCCTATCTTCGGGTAAACCAAAGGCTGTTTCCATGGTGGGCCAAGTTGGCCAGTTTGTGAGAATGGAACATAATCATCCTTTATTGGCGATTGAGGATCAGGGTCGCGTACCTTATCTTTCGCCATACCTCTGGTGGTCCGTCTGACTGACTCGGCTATGGATGTGGTGTTTGCAGCATCGAGATGTGAGGGTCCAAGTGAGTTTGACGCCATATCCTTATGGGCAATTTGTTCTCTTTGAGGAGCTGCAGTTCTTGATTCGTTGCTACCCAGTTGGCCCATCGTGATGGGTTCTTTACTCGAGAGCACATCAATATCATTCGTTCTCAGCTGGTCCTTTAGTTTTGGGATGTTTTGCGCAGTATTACCGCTTCGTCCATGGCGAATAGTCGGATTAAGGTCTTCAATGTTCCAAGAATGTTCTACGCCTTTTGTCCTTGCGAAGTCGTACGTCTCTTCTTGAGCATCCTTGTCTCTTGCCCGTGATAGCCAATCCTCGGGTTTGTTAATTATTTTTAGATTGGCGATGCGGCTGTCAAGCTGTCTGACCAGGTCCCAGACATCCTTCTCCGTGTGGAGTTGCAGAGTCGCAAACCTAGATGGAGCTGGAGGAACTTTGAAGTGAATACGCATTCTTGTTTCACCGACCCACACGGTTTGGAACCACTGGAATGGCATCTTAAAGACCGGATCAAGACCAAGCCTCGAACCCAATGATCTCACCGACAACGCTTCATCTTCGAGAGATAACAAATAATCACTCTTTTCGAGTATAATGACAGAAGCATAACTGAACGTATGGAGCAATGGGCCTCTGCATTGAGGACCTAGTCTTGAACGTCGTGAAAGGATAGCATGGTCTTCTTCTGAAGCCTTGTCCACATCAGCCAACTCTCTTGTTCCCTTTTTGCTCTTTCGTGTTGGAGATGCATGCGGGCCAACTGTTGCATCACCGGAGAGAACATCGGGACTCTCTAGACCGGAGTTGCGTCTGCGCCCATCACTCGCGGTGAATTTTGTTCGAAGATTGCCCAAACTATTATCATCTGACATTCTTGCGGGGTTTCCGCCCTGGTTAACAGGAATCAAGAAAGGACCTTCAGCCTCTTGCCGGCGCTGTCTCGCTGCAATTTTAGTAAAGGAGTCCACTTCTGACTGAGAATCACTGCTCTCGGAAAATCTTTTCTGTTGAGTTGAATGAATTTTCTTAGGCTGTGAGAGTTCTTCCTTCGCATGGGTTGTGTCAAAGACATCTTGATTCCGGACATCTCTCCTCTCTGTAGATGTCTTGCGCCTCTCGAACTTAGATGGAGAAATAGCAACCACGTCATCGTCATCCAGTATGACTACCGGTTCTTCCCTAGACATTTCTCTGTCATCGGAACTTCTTCTTCTTCTTCGAATATTTCGCCGTACAGCTACTACCTGGTCTAGGTCAGGCGCTTCCGAATTTCGCGAACTGAAACTAGGCTGCTGCCGAGTCCTAGGACGGCCCCTTGGTCTCGAAAGTGTGGAATTCAGATAGCCCGGTGTCGACTTTCGACCTCCTACAGGGTGAAGCCCACCAATAGCTGATCCCTGGCCTCATGTCAACACAATTTCGGAAAAATAGAATACGCCTTAAACGTACATTCAATGTAGACTTATGATTGTAACGGGGAGATGAGCTTGTTGGGATGGGGATCACGACGGCATTAGAGTCAGATCTTGGATGCGATGTTAACTCTAGGACAGTCACAGCGCACCTTACATACCGATAATCTCCAAGAAGCCGCCTCTCTTCGTCTTGATCCCCGGCTGAGATCTTGATTTTTTTGGGGTACCCTGTCTGGGCAGTTCTGCGGGATTATTAGCTCCTGCGTAGTAACAGTGAAGTTGGACATACGATGTTGGCTCGGCGGGTCTTTTTGGTGGTCTTGTCGTGGAGGTTGGGCTCTGAGAAGGAAGAAAGGTCGAGTTAGTGTATATGTCCAGTGAGAGGAGATCCGTGGGAAACATCGCACAACAGGGTACAAGACCTGTCTTCATGGAAGTGGTATATGTGAATCACTTACTGTGCCGGAATCTTCTATGAGGTCAACGCCTTCGTCAAGGAATTGTGATAATGAGTGTCGCCCCTGGGTTCCATAGGTCTTCCGCATTGGGGCCTCCTGTCCCGATTGTGATGAGGCATTGGTAAAGGGCCGCGACACCGTAGGTTGTGGATGATCTGTACCACTGAATAGCCCTTTGAGGAGTTGAGACACGAACGTCATGAGCCACACATAATATAGGGTAGGAGGACAAGAAGATGCTGGTGTAAGTTAACTCTGACTGATGTGTAACATGTACTCATCAAATCACAACTTCCTTACCATTCATGTGCTGTGACTTGCAATTCAAAGCGCACTTATCGGAGATTGGAGAACAGACCCAGGTGGACATGGGCGTTGTTTGTTGCACTCCAAATCGTCACACTCGACAGGGTTCACGCAGTTGGCGTTCCCCGCCTCGCTCCGGGGTTTAGTTTAGCGCCATCATCTCCCGTGCTATCCATACAACAAATACCGTAGCAGCCCAACAGGATAACCCGATTATCTACGACTAGAGTCTGTCGGTCAATCTCTTTCTACATGCACAGAAATATTTCGCCTGAGACACAATGGCCTCCTGCCTTCGTAGCCGATAGGAAGAGCCAGATAAGTACGATGTCATGAATCCAATTCACTAGGTTAGAAGTACAGAGGCTAATGTACAACCGCAAGATCGCCCTCCCATGTCTCTACCAAACGACTACTGGCCTTTCTCTTTGGAGGTTTCATCATGTAGAGTTTGGCGTCGCTTTTCGTGACCTCCGCCAGATGCCGCCTTTTCTTGGCGAGCTTGGTCAAGAGCTGTCCTCTGAGCAATACTGTCATCGTGACTCTTCCAAATGATGTTGGTGTCCAGTGGGAATTGTAACAATCGCTTGATCGTTTCTCTGTAGAGATCATCAGTGGCATTCACAAGGAAATGAGGATCTCCATACCTGATCTTGATGTTCCTCCCTCCATCGTTCTTAGTCCAGACACTCAAAACATCCTCACCACTTCGCACACTCAGGACAGCCCCACAAACTTCATCGCTTGCTTCAGCGAATTGATCACCCACAATCGCAAGAAGTAGGTCCTCCCAATATCGATCAGACACTCCCTTTTTCAACCGAACTATCCATTTCCCGCCCTTCTTGTTGGCGTCATCCTCCCACACTGGACGTATGCCGCTCTTGAAAATGTGGTAGTCTGAAACTGTAGGGAGCGAGGATGGTCGCTTCAGATGAGAGTAAATCGTCCAGAAATTTTCGACTGTTGATATCGAGGCTAGCTGTATTGTAGACTTTTCGTAGTCGGAAAACTTGTGCGTAGGGGGACGATAGAATAGTACCCATGTATTCTTCAACGCGTGTTCCGAGGAAGGGATTTCGGATACTGTAGATAGTGATTTTGGTTTTGCACTTTCTGAGGGGATCTCCGGGACATTCTCCTTCTCACGTTTCTCACCCAGACCTTTACTACTGAAATCGAAGCCTCCACCAGGTGTTTTGGGAGTCTTTCCAGACGACCCAAATGAAGCGAATGCTCCTGAACCCAAACCAAATGCCGACGAGGCACCTGCAGAAGGAGAACTTGTGGCCAAAGGCGATATAGCGTTGAAGGGGTTCTTGCCGCCATGTGAAGATGTATCGAATCTTCGGGGTGTATGTCGCGAGGAGTCTAATTTACCACTGCCATCTTTCGAATCATGTCCTCCCATAGACAAGGAGAGCTTGCTTGAGCTATAAAGCATTAGTTAGAATTGGTGTAACTTAAATGGCGCTTGTGCTTGAGCTTGAGCAGAGCTTACTTCGATCGCCTAGTCCATAGATTTGCGTTTTCCATGAGGACCGTCGTAAAGATAGCAGGGAAAAGAAAAGAGGGTCGAGATGTGTCGTCAAGCCTTTGCAGCTATTGAAACATCAAATATGTGGCAAGGCGGTGGTGTTAAATGCAGGAGAAACTTTCGCAGCTAGAGCAGAATGGTGTAGACACGGATATGGTTCGTGATGCAATTGGATGGTAAATCGAATATAAAGCAATAGCGAAGCGATGTAAGCGAACGTGTTCAAAGCGGTGTAATATTATTGTCGTGAGATGTTTCGTTGATAGATGAGGCGTGGTGACTTTTTGAAGAATGCGATTGGCGGGCTATTGAAGCATTGAAGGCCGACGTTTCGTTTGTCCCTGCACATCACTCGATCTCTCTTTCTCACGGCGGAACCCGTTTGGTCAAAAACCCGGCAGAATTCACACACCGCCCAGACATCCTTGTCCACGCCACGGCCAAAACTTTTCCTCGACCAACTTCTATAGACCTTGTTCTTTTCTTCTTCACAACAATACAAGACCACCAACTCAAATCATCGTCTGCCAAATCATTTTCTCTTCCCAATGAGGTGGGCGATTCCGATGTGTAGGTCGAGATTGCACCAAACATCCGCATATAAAACCATCATCACGAGGGCTCTCGTTTAGCTTCCCATGATGCGGTGATGACCTAATTGACGGAACATTATCCTTCGCTCGCTGCAGATGATATGACTCTGTTCTCAGCTGGAATCTCTATATGCGATTTGCAGCATGTCCCATAAGAAACTATTCATGTCTTGGTTGCCTGCGAACCATGTATAGGCTGCCACAAGACCGACATCATCTTTGGCTGACTAGGATGATGATGTGCTGCAATGCATGCATCCTAGCTGACCAGATCGTCAGCCATAGCACAATCTCTGGAGACGTATCCTGCAAGATCCGCGAATGTTGGCTGTGAAGGGTAAGCCTTTTTATTAATTCAACATGCTCCCCCCCTCTCGAATGATGTATATCTACAGCTCTGGTAATCTGAACTGCTCAACCGCGATCTACACTCCTGTATAGCACAGGTTCGCTGGTCGAGTCCGATGTCAAAGGCAAAGCCTGAACCCTCCCAAATTTTGGTCTTCTCACTGTCGTTATTGGCTCCACCCAAGAGGTGGACATTGCTAACTCTATGATCAGGATCAGCTTGGTGAAACAATCAAGCCATGAGATTTACAATCAACTCCGAAAACCTTTCTTTTCTCGGGCTATCTTATCTATAGCAGCTTTCCGAGTAGCTGCACCTTGGTTTGCAGTTAGTTTCCCTATCGCTTTGCCATCGTTTATGGCAGCACCAATTACACTCCGAGCAAATGAAGTTCGCCTTTCTCATTGGGCCAGAGATGGTCATGGGAGCTAGTCAGAGTCCGCCATCTAGCAACTTATAAGAACATAACTACCATACATCCTGTCCCACATTCACGAGTTGTTCGTTCATCGTTTCAAATTCTCATCCCATCCGTAGCTGATGTGCGTGTAAAGCGTGACTGATATTTCCATTCATTCCCCTTCCACCTGTGGGATCCCGTGCTGTGGTTCCTTGCTGTACCGCAGCATCCACCTCTACACAGCGAATAATATCAGCCAAAAAAATCCCAAACAATGAGAAAAACCAAACAAACCCCCTCCCCCGAAAGAACCAATACCAAAAGGAAGCCAAAACAAGAGAAACCACCAAATTACTCACCAGCGAACCCCTCATCCACAACCCCCTCTCCCTCTCCCTGCCCCATCCACCTTCTCATCTTCTCCTCCCTAAACACCTTAAAATCCCATTCCCCGTCCTCCAATTCCTCCTCGCCCGCCACCCAAACATACGTCTCGGCCCCTTTCTTCACCTTGAATTCCTGGTCCCCTAAATCCACATCCACGCCGACATCACCCTCCGCGACAAAAACCTCAACCTCTTTCCTCACATACTGATCTCCCTCGAATAAATCCAATCGGAATAGGTCGTCGGCGGTGAGACCGGTGACGTAGGCGCCGCGGACAGAGGAAGACGGGTGCGGGGTCACGGCCGGGTAGTCGCAGTGGAGGACGCGACGGCGACGGTGGTGAGGAAGGAGAGCGGGGGAAAGGGTGAGACGGGTGGTTAAATGTGGTTGAGGGGTGGAGGTGGAGAAGAGCACGCGGTAGAGAACTTCGGGGGCCATCAGAGTGCCTGCATTAGGGGAGGGGGAGAGCAGGTTTAGTCCAGGCCGCCGCGGGGGGGGGGATTCGGGTTAGGGTGAAAGAAAGAGTAGGTGGGTAAAGGAGGATTGTTGATGGTTCAAAGGAAAGAAGGTCGAATTAAAAACGGATCATGACATACCGTAGAAGAACGCCGAGTGAGACATATTTGGCAGAGATATCGAAGATTATATGATATGATTTGAAGGTTGATGCATCAGCCTTTCCCGTTTACCCTAGGCACGATGATTTTAGATATCAGCAATTACTCCTAGGGGCTTTTGTTTGTTGGGATCCAAAAATCAAACCTTGAAAGTGCTTTCTCCTTTGGTACCTTCGGGGTATTGTGTCAAAGAAAAAGACAAGGATTTGAGGTCTAGGTCTAAAGGAAGTATCGTTGTACTGTACTCTGTATAGCATAGAAATGTGGATCAAGACTTGATAATCTTCCACTATCAACACGGATATGAGCGCTTTTCAAACCGAGAAACATAAATGGGACATGCAGAAAGTACCTATGTACACAAAGGGTTCCTTCTATCTATCCATCATTGATTGACTCTTTGACTGCAGGGATATCAAATGGCGGTCCAATGTGTGAGCTTTCCAGCCCCTCTCGCCAACTTCTCTCTCGAAAAGGCTGACAAGTACTACGATGCCACGTCTCGCATGCTTGCACCTCGGAATTGCCCTAGCCGCAAGAGGAAGCGGGCTGAAAGAGTCTCGCAATGATCCCTGAATACTGTAGGCTGATTGCGTCTGCAACTTGAAGAGGTGGGAAGGCTGGCTTGGGACGATATCATAAGATGCTTGTCTTGCTTGCAGAGAATTTACAGCAGCGACAAAGATTGACGCCTTCACGACCAGGCATTGAAGCGTGTTGCTGTCCTGATCTCTTGTGAATCGCATATCGTCCCTATCGCAGATATGGATGTAATGAAATTGCTTCGCAGCAGCGACAAGTACTGCGACTTGGTCATCAAATCTCGGGATCTCACGCACAAAGTGCACCGAGCAGTGGTCTGCCCGCAGTGCAAGTTTCTTGAAACAGCCGTCACCAGCAATTTCCATGTAAGAAGTCATTTATGTGCCCTAATTGGTTCGTATGATAACGGAACTTGGAAGGAGGCGGAAACAGGAGAAATAAATATGAGGGAAGATGATTCCGAGGCAGTCCAGGAATTGTTCGACTTCTTCTACACCCAAACGTTCGACTCGGTCGATCCTCTCTTTTGCATTCGTGTCAATGTTATTGCAGACAAGTATGATGTACAACCATTGAAGAAATCATCAGAGGATTGTTTCAAAACTTGGGCTTCGAATTCGGATAACTGGAGTCGAAAAGACTTCGACAGAGCCGTATTGGAGACCCTGCAATTGGAGCATTCCACGGGTTTGAAAGATATCATTATTGATCTCATTGTCAGGAACAGCAAGTTCTTCTTAGGTCAACATGGGGTCATCGAGTTGTTGAAGCTGCACGGCGATGGAGAGATGGCTGTGAAGATCTTGCAACGGGCAAGTTCGATCATAGAAGCAAAGCCATTGGGAAGAAGGGGCGGTTTATTAGCCATGAATGTAAACAGTGACTGATGAAGACTTTCATATCAACACGAGGTAGCTGGCCGCCTCTTCTGAAGCTTTCCCCCTATCAACATACAACGTTTGCCCTAAATTGGATATCGTTTTTCAATGATGCAAAACCATCAACACTCAATATCAACAGAGTCAGTGTCCCTCGGTTCTACTCGGATAAACTTGTCTCTTCGACAGCCTTGAGTCTTGGATTATACGGGGCTCAACACTGACTTGTTGATGTTAATTGCCTTTTAGGGTAATTCTTTTGTCGATAGAGGTCAATGGTTTAATTCTCCTATGGCCATTACTCTGTTTCTTGAACATTAATCTTGATGTAATCTATGGCTAGCATACACTTTTATCCTGCCGAATCCTTTTTCATGCAATATATCTCACCTTATCGCGATGGAGGCCGTTCTCCTGCACCGTCTTAGGTCTTGCATCGATTGCGAAATATCTTCTCTCGAGGTCTTGAGGTCCAGTTTGATGTCCTGATGTAAGTCCGCCTTCCTCACTTCTGCCCATAACGTCCGTCAAATCCCATTCCCCTAAGCCTCTCCTCGCACTCGAGTCGACCTCAACCGGTTCCCTAAAACGGTCCCACCAACCCATCCGAAACTCCATCTCGTCTAAAGTCCCCTGTTCCTTCCATTGCTTGTCACTCCAACATTCCGAGCCTGGTGGGAAAAGACGCTCGCGCTTCTCTGGATCTGTGAGCATATGGCTGTCCGCGAGTAGGCTCATGACTGCAGCGATACTACCCACGGGTTTAGGCAGTACATGACGCATGTCGATGAAGAAGAGCAAAGCGAGGGCACACAGGAATAGAATACAGAAGATAGCTACCAAAAGTTGTGTGGAGAGATTGGACTGTATGAGGCGAGTGCGGTAGGGGTTTGTATACGACGCAGTGAGTGTCTTAGAGGGCAGAGTGAATGTTTCGTTGGCTGGAATCAAATCTACAGGCACGCGAAAGGCCATATTGACTACCTGAGCGACATACTGACGATATAAGTGTGTAAAGGCAGAGGTAAATCGGTCGGGCTCAAGAAGCTCGTGTGGTGGGATGCCGTCTTTCCCGTAGACGAGAGCGTTGAATGTTCCGTCAAACTGGTCTGAAGACGTACCAGTTATATTCAGAACTTGAAAATCAAAGTACCCCTCAGACCAGGCTGAGAAGTCGGTAGCAGAGTTTTCATCCACGATTGGGTCAGTTGATATAGAATAGTCTGGTAGTTCAAAAGCTGTATTGGCCATAACACGTTCCAATCCAGTGGTGCATGTATAGACGTGCGACTTATCGAGGTTACCATCAGTGACATAGCCAAAATAAAGGGCAAAGTCGGTACAATTGGCCAGAAAGCCGAGGGTCAAGACCTGGCCGTAATATCCAGTTTCTTGCGGTATTTCCAGGGTGTTGGTAAGATATATGTCCGGCCCGCCGATCCAACCACTATTGCCACACCCATCTGGTGTTGATACATTACTCATGAGTTGGCCATATCCAATAGTGTTAGAAAAAATCCTAGCTTCCGGAACAAGCTCGCAATTAACGGCTCCGCGGACTGCGGGCACGTTGACAGAGACTGTGCCATTGTTCCCGGTATTTGTAGAATCAGAAATGGCAATGCGAGGCAGAGCCAACTCGCCGTACGTCCACTGGGGGTAAGACATATTGCCTTCTAACACCAAAGCAGATATTGGGGGAAGAGAATAAGTTGAGCCACCCGTAGTATTGAACCATCCCTCTACAAAGGCTGGCAACGAACTTGTGCTGGGAACAGGTATCGCCGAAAAAAGACCACTAGCAACGATTGTGAGAAGGGGAGAGATTGTGACAGCAACACAAGATGCAAGCAGCGCAAATCTCCCTGTCCTAATAGCTCGCCACGCAGCATGGAGTTTCACCAAACGCAATGGCGTGTAGAGAACGCTGATCTGGGAGTTGCTGTAAGACCTGGAAAGGGCGTGGTAAGGCTCTGACATCTGCAAGTAAAAGTCTAGCATATCGAATAGGGCTCCAAAAAGGACGAGGACGAAGACGGGAACGTATAACCAGCTGTAGCGCTCATAGCCATCGGCATTCACATCTCCCAGGCCGGAGTGGTTTTTCGATATCTGAAGCAGAACTTCAAGTATAATGATACCAGCAATTGGCATAATCAAGCTGACAGCTATGGTAACCCGATGAAATACCAAGGGTCTCGTCCATTGTATTTCGGAGGTTTTTTGTGTGATGGAAAGTTCGGGCGGCGTTTTCAGCTGCGTGGCTATCGAGAATGAAGGGTTTCCCCCGTCGTTACTAATACTCGATTCAAACCGATTTTTAGACAGCAGGGCAGTGAGTTCGTCAATCTTCATATGCCCTGTACCTTTAAAGCTCTCTGTTAGCCGCGGACTTTGGGCCATGGTGGCAGCGACAGCGTTGATCGAGTCCGGAGACCTAGGGACAACACCACGTGGCGCTGTGATATAAATCAAAACCGTAAAAAGCATCATGGCTCCAGAAGTACCCTGCATTATTCGGACCGGGACTTGGCGAGTCGTCAATCGATTGCGTAGTATGGATCTCCATCCAACTACTGGAGCTGGATTATCTTCGGGTTGCAGTAGATATAGAGAAGCTAGCTGAGCTGCGACGCCCTGATATACTGGCGTTGTGACTTGTTTCAAGTAGCTTGGGTCCAGAAGTGATTCCGGCTTAAAAGATGTCATGCTCGCTGCGACGAGTTGAAAGAATACATCGAAATTGAGGTCATCGTCAATTATGTAGTTGACTGCTGACGCCTGTTGGGTGGAGCTCATCACGCCAACAGCAATATCTATACCACTAATGCCATCAAGTTGGCGTGTAGTGGATTCATTAATTTTAATTCTCTTCAAGGCACCCATCGTGTCCAAAGTTACTTTTGCGTTAGAGACTTCATACGTTGGTATACACACCAAGTTTGATGAATTGAGCAGTGTGTTGTTGTTCTGAGATTCGCCAACGGAATACGCAACTGCGAACATAAACCTTTGTCGTGTTTGGTCATCCACCGGAAGGTTGGAACATGTAACATTTTGAACTGATGCGTAGTAGCCCTGGTTTGTCAGCGTGGTGCCACTAGGATAATACCAGCTAGGCGCGTCCAACTTCGCATTGTAAATATCGCAGTCTGACGTTTTGACTGTAGTGTTGTAGTAGGTAGAGACAGGTGTGTTTTCAGACTCGAGATCCATAGAAGTCTTATATGTCAGATAACCTGACTCGCAACTCAAGTCCGCAACGAACACGTCAGCAAATGCGGTCGTTGTCAGAGTATTGGACCCGTTTCGCAAAGACGTAAAGAACTGAGTAGCATAAACCTCATTTGTGCCAGAAGGCAAGGTGACATTGTAGACTTGATTTGCAAACACGGAATATGCTGCTCTCGAATCTGCCCTCAAACCATGACTGAAATTGGAGCCGGTGAAGCCATTGATCAACGAAGTCCGAGTTGTTAAGTCTTCGAAATTCATGGGCTGCAGTATAAAAAGTCCAGCAGAAAGCACCGTCGTCGCCTTCAATAAGTACATTGTAGCAATGGTCAAAGCAACAGCCCAGTGCCGATTTCGCAAAGCCCTCCAAACGGAGACGAGTGGGAATGGAGTCTGGTAGTCGAGGAGCAGGCTCCGTTCAGCCGTCACCGGTCCTTTGGCTAATTCTGCCCAGGGTGTTATAACCTTGGCCGCGTACTCAACCTGCCGCCAGAAGACCGTGACAATAACTAGAATCGCTGTAGGTCCGTATGTCCAAAGGTATCGCTGGCCGTCATCGCTGTCAATGATGCCCTTATTTGACTGTGACACGCTATGCAAGATTTGCAAGCTTGCAACAATAAGAGCAAATAAAAGGGCGAACAATGCCAACACAACTTTGGACAGAGCGCGAGGCGTCCAGTTGATAGAATCTGGCCTCAATGTTTGTCCTTTGAGACTACGGAAATGGTACCAAGGGTGATTCTTCTTCTGTAGGTCACTGCTCACTTGATCCGGTGGTATTTCATTGGTAAAAGGATTTTGGTAGGAAGATGATTCATTGAGTTTGGCCTCCGAATTCAATTCGGTGCCGCGAGGCAATGATCTCGAGCCGTCTTGCTCATTGAAGGACTGGAAATTGTTGATGTATGGATTCTGGAAGCCGTTCTCAAAGGGTTTTGAATCGGCTGGCTCGGAGGCAGGACCATGGGATACACCTCGTCCACGCATCGTCAGAGGTGGTCTTCCGGCTACTATAAGAGGAACAGGCGAATGTGATCACATCGCTGATTGATATCGTGGTATTCTTCCTCCCGTCTTTGGCTATCTTCCCTCAACCGGGGCCGTGGTGATGTGAGCTGGAATAAGGGAGACGAGAATTGATCGCCAGCGTTCAAGAAGAGAAGCCAGTACATATCTACAATCGATCTCATTATCACGAGCACAATTGGCACGGTTCTTCGGGCTACGAAAGCCTCCACTTCACACAGGTTTTCCATGTCAACGGAAGCTCCTCCCTACAGGAGCCGTTTCTAACACATGACCGACTAGGGGATAATTCATCCTAGTATAGGTTATCTCTTGTCTAACGAACGTCATTTGACATAGGGATCTGAGCGCAAACAGTTTGGTGACACAGGAAAATGGGCACGGTAGTATCGTGTTTGTTGATCAAAACCGCGTAGAGAGACCGAAAAAGCAGAATACGAGAAAGGTATCCACGTTGAGATTCACTTGCCACAGAACTAGTGAGTTTCCAGAGTGGCCCGAGGAACTAAAGTTTTTGCCGTCTTGAACAATGAAAAAAGCTCAAGCATTGGCGTCATCGATCTCTTGGCATAAAGAATGGTGAAGAGACTGTATCTCTGAATACAGTAGCATGCGGATGAACGACAGCGGCTTTCAATTACAGCTTGCGTGATAACAGCTCCAGACTTCCTGAGAAGCATGCTCGAGATATGAGACCAAATTCATATTGGGATATCCTCCAATCATATCGCATCGCCGACGTTTAAGAAAGGTCCCGGAATCCGGACCGGCTGTCCACTATTGTGGAGTGTTCGTTGGGACTATTACTCTGACATGAGGCTGCTGACATGAGACTGCTGACATGAGGCTGTTGGCATCGACAGGCTGAATTGAAGCTCCTGTTAATTGTGTCTCCCACGATTTTGTCGTGTTTCTCCATTCGAGTGCGCATTTCATACTCACAATCCCCGTTGCCCGGATTCCTCGCCTGCATCTAAGACTTCTCTAGAGTTCAGAACAACGTGTCAATATTCTTTGATACTTTGAATTGAGAACCCGGTTGGACTAGACCTCGCACTTAAATCTACATGCTCTCTAGCAATGTTGAACGTCGCCCCTGAAGCAAACGAAGGCCAGTCCATGGGCTCGAAGGAAGCCTTCGAACGAGTCCTTAACAATCTATTTGCCGGCGATCCTTCAGATGCTGCAAGCACAGTCGCTAAATATTTCCATGCCGATTTCACAAATACTGCAAACGGCCAGTCTTCTACGTACGATGAGTTTGTCAAACATGTTGCCCACCTACGCTCGATGATGGAAAGCCTCGATATCAAAGTACAAGAGTTTCTTCGAGACGGAAACATGATCTCAGATAGACATATAGCGACAGCTTGGGCGAAGGGCGCAGACAAAGCCAAAGTCTTCGAGGTATTCTTGATTGGGGAGCTGGACGGGTCGGGCAGGATGAAGTCTGTCAAAGAAAATACTAGGTTGATAAGTGGTGACGAGGTGGATGAAGACCTTGGAACACGAAGTAGTTAGGCAGCTTCAGAGCCTTGAGATTGGTGATTTTCAGCCAGCAAGATATCCTTGCATTGTTTCCGAGAGCGTCTGACTGCGAGGCAGGAATGCGCATCGGCTATGCTGATAACATCCTCAAATCGCAGCACTCCACTTATCATACTTAGCCTTGACGTTATTTGCACCCTGGAAAGCAACGTAGACAGAATTGCGGCGACCACTGTGGCTCCCATGGCGTCGGGTGCATAGTATGCAGATACGGAGATCAGTTTACAGACAAAGACCACAGCTAAACCAATAGAGAAGCATGATATATTCATACATATTTGTCTTGATTAAATTCGTATCTGCCTGTCACTATATCAAATTGACCTGTGAGAGGTAGCCCACGATATAGAAATAATAACCCCGCCATCGAGATTCTGTGCTTTAGACGATAGTGTCAGACATAACAGGCTGCTACTTGTAGGAAGTTGCTCGTGCCTAACTCTCCGACACTGAGCTTCTGTATTGTTGATTAGTGATCATGGGCTTGGTGTGATATTAGACTATAAAGTTTTCCTGAGTTCATCGAGTCTGTCTACATCCTCTGCTTTCTGTGACTGACTGCACCAAGATTTGGACAAGCTACATTCGGAAGACTCTTTGTTTGTAGAACTTCACGAGTTCCCTTATCCGATGGCTAACCCAGCGATCCCGCCTGAGACAGACCTCTCTGGCTCTTCCTTGCCAGCATCATCTTCTCCGACCCAATCATCGCTCCCCAGTCCACCTTTCATCACTGTAGCTGGAATACCCAACTTTCGTACCATCGGCGGCTATGCTTCTACGCTATACCCGGGCCACCGAGTCCGGTCAGACCTGATCTACCGATCTGCAATAACCTCGCGGATCCAAGAACCCGGCATCAAGACAATGACTGATGATTTGAACATAAAAACCATATTCGACCTGAGGTCTTCGGTCGAAAGCGCGAAAATGGGGGTTACTACGCCAAAACCCTCGATTCCAGGGGTGAGTATACTCGAGACTCCCGTGTTTCCAGACAGCGAGTGGACAGACCGAACGAGAATGAAGGAGTCCTGGAAGCAGTACACTGACCCCATCGACGAGATTCTTGGTTACTCTAAAGGTTTTCTTCAAGGATACCAACGCATTGCCAGCTCCGCAGGGCCCGCCTACGCTCAAGTCCTCCGACATCTTCTGGCCTCGAACATACAGGATAGCAGCACAGTTGGAAGCCCACCTAAGGCCATACTATTCCACTGCACCGCCGGCAAAGACCGTACAGGTGTTCTGACCGCCATCATTCTCAAACTATGTGGTGTTGATCACGGCACGATCGCACACGAATATTCTCTCACAGAAGCCGGGCTCAGCGAATGGCGGGAGATAATCATCCAGAAACTCCTCGAAGAGGACAACTACGGCGGGGACCATGATAGTGACGAGCACAGACATGTGCGAAGGCAACAGGCAGAACGGATGTTAAGCTCCAAACGAGAGAATATAGAGGCCTTTTTGCGCTGGGTGGATGATGATTTCGGTGGAGCAGAGGGCTGGTTGACTGGGAAGGCCGGATTGAGTGGAGAGGAAGTTGAGGGCGTGAGGACACTGTTGCTTATCAAGGAAGAGTATAATTAGATGTCGAAGGCTAAATCTGGGATGTAAGTATAAGACTTCTCCGTTGCACTTTATCATGACTCTGTGATATGTTATTGAGGGATGCTCCGCATGAGATAAAACCATGCTTTGAACTGATTAGAGATCCTATTACGAGATATCTATTCTAGTCTTGTCTTATTTTCCCATCTATAACAGTACTTTCCCGATTACTGCTCCTTGAACTAACTTCTCTGCCTAGAACACTGGAGGATTTAGATAACAAATGAGCTCTTTCGTCATTTTCTCCCGTGTCTACAATCTCATGTACCTTCATGTCAGTGCCAACCCAGAACTTCCTCGCTCGCCAAACAACCGTTGCGCCGCCCCAGACAGCCCATGTCCAGATAGGTAATGCCAACACCTCACGCCCGAGCCAAGCTCGAAACCACTGCAAGAAAGGTCTGCGAATATGGAATCCAAAGGCGAAGTGGTGGCAAGGTGGTTGGGCAAAAAAGGGTGTATGTGCATCTACCTCCACAGATCTCGCAGAATGTAGCAGAAGGTAGACGGTGAAATCTACAGAAGCCCAAAAAGAAACGCTGAAAAGCCAGAAGAGGATTGCAGTGATCCAGGTTGGCGACAAAGAGAGCGCCTCGTAGAGCCATGGGAGATTGGTCAATGCAAAAGCGCCATATGCTGAGCACAAAAATGATTCGGTTCCTGGTTCAACAAGAGTAGCGAGAGTGACGGTGAACTTCCGAACACGAAGCCATCGAACCCGTCTTGCGATGTATGATGACACTGACATGTTCGCTAAGGGTTGTATCGCAAGGTCACCAAAACACAGGGCGTGATTGCCAATTGTGTATTGTGGGTTTGTACCATATTCAGCCTGACATTGAGGAGGCAGTAGTTGTCGTGGAACTGCGCCTTTCCAAAGTAAATCCCCAATTAAATGATCTTCACATATATTCTCCGAAAAGTAGTCAATCCCTTTGTTTGAGGTGAGATAATTAAGGTGAGATTGGCGGAACATGTTGGATTTGCCCACAATGCATGGAGCAATGACAACTGTGTTGATGGCCGTGTAGAACTTGGCGTGGGACGAAGAAAGAAAAAGTTCTTCGAGCCGAGCTCCAAACTTACTGTTGGAGGATGAGGAGCTATCACTGCTTGCATGAGGAGTATCTTTCAAGAGGGCATGTCCTTCGTCCAAACCGCTTGACCCCGTCATGTCCACGGCAATGGGAAGGTGGTGGACAAACTTGTAAGGCTTCGCAAAACCGTCCTGCCCGTACCCGCAGAGTCTGTCAACCAGTCTCCCACAGACACCCTTGCCCACCCATACATTGCAATCGATGATCCATACGAGATCTCCCTTTGCTTCACGATATGCCCGACTCATGTTTCGAATCTTAGGGTTTGGCCCCAAGGAGTGAGGATCATCACGAAGCATAGGGTCTTCCTCTTCGACAAGTATGTTCACATCTCGACCAGGGAAGTTCTGCAAAAGTTTCTCTAGGATTGGCAAAGATGGCTCATTGCGGTTTGCTATACAGAAATATATCGTCAATTTTGACGTAGGGTATCTCTGATAGAACGTCGAGGCAAGGCATTCGTAAAGATTGGGTTCGAGACCCTTGATAGGTCTAATTATGGTTATATGAGGGCATTCTGACTCGGGAAGTGTCTCTGACACTGCTGTCGCGGGAACAGAGGAGAAATGGCGGCATCTTAAGATGGCATTAGCATTATTCACGGCGACTGGAAAGGGCCGACCTACAGTTGACAATAGCCAATGGTGCAGACTATTGCTATGATGATGTACCACACCAGGCAAACCGTTGCAAGTATTTGTAGCCACATGGAAAGCGCATGTTGTCATTCAAGTGTAAAATGCTGCAAATCATACAATTAAAAAGCTGATGACACTGTTGGATTATCCCAGCGGAACCTTGCAGATACGATTTCCGCAGGGGAGAAATAAAACCGCGGAATAGAAAACGCGACTTCCCTTCGTAAAGGAGTAAATATTTAATTAAATACAGAATACTGCAAGTGGCTCTTGATGTGGAGATAGCCTCCAATATGCGGGGGAAGCTCGCTCTCATTCTATTCAGTATCATATTGTTGGCAGCTGTATGTAACATCCAGCACACACTTTAAAAGGCTAGCCAAAATGTCACTGCAAGCTCTTCATGCATATGATTTCGATAATGATGCAGATTTCCAAGCAGGTCTTTCTTCCATACTCAGTCAGGCCCCTGGCGATTCCGTGGGGTCGGAAAACGGCGATATTGTCGCTCAGGCAAAATGCTTTTACTTTTCTCGGTGAGTCGATGGGCTTGGTGTAGCGCTCCTGGAACATTGGACTGAAGCCTGGCATTTTGCTATAGCAAGCACAACATCGACCCGCCTATAGATGCAGGTGCTTACCAGACGTTCACCCAACGACAAACTGAAATGCAACATGCCTCGGATGAGAGCTCGGGAAACTCTGTCACAACTTCTGCTCCTGCTCCCGCTCCCCTCAACAGCATAGAGAACTCAATCATCTCTCCTACTGCTCCTACCAGTGCTTCACAGCCGGCCTATCCTCCAACCTTTGCCGAATTGGTAGATCTTATCACACGGAATAAGCCAATTCCAGGTATCGAGGAAATACCAGACACGGTGATAGCAGATGAATCCCTTCTAGATTACTGTGCCCCGCCCAAGACCATTAACACAGCCACGAATGGGGCCGGGCTTCCTACAGGGCGCCGCAAACCTTGGGAGAAGGCTCCACCGACGACTGCAACCCATACACCTGACGTGAAAAGTGATGATTGAACAAACTATTCTGGGTCGTGCAAGACACCAGTTCTTCTGCTTCACCAACACCTTGCTTGAATCAGATTGCAGCATGAGGTCCGTGTTAAGCACTTTCTGGCAGGCCACATACCGAATCCCTCATGGAGAATGACAAGACTACTGCCACGGCAGACAGTGTTTGGTCCCGGCCGCAACTCCATCAATGCCCATTGACTTCGAGCTTCTAGCAACTCTAAGAGCACAGCCAGATAGACAAATATGTACCATACACTAGGCTGAAATGCTGTACTCCATAACCCCTCCACAACAGGGAGTACTCGCATCGAGGCTCCCAATATGTGGTATTGACAAGAGCCATCACTCTTCATGCCGTTTGAACATACAGACTGGTACTTATTTTATTTGGTCCATCATTTTGACGTTCTACCAGACTTCATACAACGAGACTATGGCTATCCACAGATGCTTAGATTGGTCTAATATACTGCTTACAGTATACAGCATATCCTGTCTCAAGACCGCTTGGATCGACAGAAGAAGCATGAACAAGAAGAAAGCCTTGGGAATGAATGAGCAAATATCGAGAAATGGACAACCTGGGGACACCTAGATTGTCTCGAATATAACGGGCGGGCGAACAAAACAGAAACCGAATAAAAACCCAGCTTCGGATCCAACACAATCTCAATTCGAGCCTTGTCCTATACGTCCGGTTATGAACGAGATGCTGGGAAGAGAGTACAATCGGCAGGCAATCTGGACACGATAGCATCCCATGGTTCATTGAGTCTCATCAAATGCAATAATTACCCAACCACTTGATCTTCGTTTCCCAATTCCTTGTGCCCTTTCTCCATATCTACCTCCTTATATTGCGCAATTTTCCGTCCTTCTAATTTTCCTCCAGTCCATCAGACAGGCTGCCTAGCCCACACAAAATGAAATTTTACATATACATGAGCTTTTGGGTTCGCCAAGTCATGTTTGACCTTCGCAATGATAATCCGAGCTTCATCTGCCGTATAATTCAAGACTCTTGTATATAGCGCGAGAGTAAATGGTTCGACAGAATTCAAGAATTGTTCCCTATAATATACCCCGAGCTGTTTGTTCTTGGATCCTTTGGCCCAGGGACCGACGGGAACCTGTAATGGGAATCTTGTCAGTATATCTCATTTTGTGCCCTTTTCATGTTTCATTGACAGCATCAGGAGGTTGGTTGATATTGAGCTTACTCTGATGACTTTCGACTGTACATCGTCAAATCCTGCATCTTTTGCATAGTCCACAAAGTTTTGTGCAGATTTCAATGGTTTGCCAAAACTATTGGCCGCTTCATTGATCTCGTTTACCCAGTCTGTCAGATGTGGTACTTGTGCCAATGTATCGTCATCAGCATAAATATCACACTCATAATCTTGCATCTCTATCCACCCTCCAGGACGCAGATTTTGTCGAATCTGGCTGAAAAGTTTAGGCCAATCCGCGATACTTCCAGATAGAGCCCTTCCGTGGATATAATCAAAATGTTGCTGTGGCGGATACGTCCACTCGCTTTCGAGGTCGTCAATGTAGAACTTACAACTTGGTGGCACAAAAGCTGGTTGAATGGGACTAAGATCGCATCCGATGACTTCTACGTTGCTGCTACATTCGTCGGCGAAGTCGACAGCCCATATCCCCGTGCCGCAACCCATGTCAAGAACTCGAAACGTTTGATCTGATTCTTCCAGTTGTAACGGAGCCAGATACAAAGCGCCGTTTGCCATCATTCGGAATATGTGATGAAGTAGGTCCAGACGAGATTGCTCGATATCATCGTTGGGCAAGATATATCGACCCTCACGATAGGCATGATAACGTCTGCCATTCTCGTACTTGTAATCCCACACCGACGCAGCAAGGGATGCGCTATACGAACCATCTACGGAATGTCCCAGGGCAGAGTCCGCGTCGCTGTTGTCTGACTGCTCGATTTGTCAACTACCACAGCATAGGGACAGATTGTCAGGAAGTCAGTCTCACATCCGGAATCAAAGCACGAGATTCCAAGTGCTCAGATGGTGTAGTTTCAGATGCTAATACATCTGGATCAACCATGGTAGCTTCGGAGAAAACGACTTGGTGTCGACCGAACCTCTGAAGGGATGCCAAAAAGCGAAAACATCAGCAGGACTATGTTACCCGACACCTGTCTTAATAGACAGCTAGATCAGTAGTATTCCATTAGTGTAGGAAGAAGTCTCACCATGACATGACTTCCGTCTTGTTATATTCCTGCGCAAGCAAAACTTTCCTCCTGGGCCATGTTGATGAAATAGCTGCCAGACCGGTTCATCTTGAATCAGCTACAACGAGAAGCATTTATTGCGAGTGTGTAAGATTCAATTTTCCACGTGGGAATACTCTCTGCAATCAGTTCGTCCAGGAGATCGAAGATCTTCCAAACCCTCTTGACGCCCTGTTAGAGGTACAGCCCAAAACGGCTTTGGGTTCGAGCTACTGTAGGACTAATTACTTATGCAGCCGCAGCATACAAACTCCGCCGTTGCTGACAGGATGGCTTCGCTTGGAAAAAGTCCTTGGATGACCGGGGTATCTCGGCCTGGAAATGCAGGACCTCGTTGTATTTTGACTTTCTACCTTATGTACGTAAAACAAAACTGGAAGAGACACTTGGTGATAACATGAATCTCACCATCGCTACCAATCGCAGAAGTATTGACTATGACTTCTCAGATACTCCATCGTCATGCCACAGGGGAAGCAGCGGACGACACTGCCACACAGGTAAGCTACCGTCCCATTCGCCTCTTCGCCATACACAGCTCGGTCCAGATACCCTATAGGTATCACTAAGACCAAGCTCAGAAAGCCTCATGTTTGAGTTCTGTGGAAGAGGTGCAGGGTTTCGCAATGCTTTGGTCGTATCTCTCAAGGCTCTACCAAAATATCGGCTCCGTAATACTTTGATATGCAGCTTACATCGACTCAGCGCACGAGCAAAAGGGCGGATCCAATGTCCAGGACGCTACCTGGAAACCCTCCGTCGTTCCCCGTACGCCACTAGCGGAGACTTGAGGACTTCGCGAAGTATCATTCGAATTCAATGTGCATGACGTTGCCCATACTTCCCCCTTTTGTCTTATCAGCAACCTTGATCCCTACCTGTTAGTACACAACGCTAGTCATTGAAAGTAACCCGGGCAGCTCATGCCAAAGGTTCAACTGCCAGAAGCCCAACTACGCGAAACGTTCTGCATGGGGTCCTATCGAAGCGACATAACCCTAGCGGGGTTGACGTGGAATTGACAGACATTTCATGAGGGTACTGCGGTTTAGACAGGCTGGCAAGAGACTGATTAATCAAAGCATTTTGATATGCACAGCCTCCGTCCGATAGTGAATATAATGGAGTCCTGCCGATTATCCCGAGTAAATGGCGGGATATCAACCTTCATTGAGGGGACAGGTGTGACCGTTTCGCAAGCCACAGCCATTGTCTCTCTTGGATGAGGTCTATCCTAGCATAAAGCGATGACAAGGGGAATGTGCGGGACAGCCTGAGGATCGAAGCGTTCAACGGCCTTACACGACTATTTACCATACATTTGTGCCAATCGTACCGAATATCTCTCGGTCCGGGCAATTATTTTCATCGTATTTATCCTTACACGAGTCCAAGCATCATGGAAATCCACTCGTCACCTATACGGCCGTCATTGGCGCTACTTGCAGCGACAGCTACACTCGGTATTCTTTACACAATCGGTCTGGGAATCTATCGGCTTTACTTCAGTCCCATTGCCAAATTTCCAGGCCCCAAGCTCGCAGCTCTAACTCGGTGGTACGAGTTCTACTATGAAATCCCTAAGAAAGGTACCTTTACATTTCACATACAAGATCTGCACAAGAAATACGGTGTGTTGCAGCTACCCTGTCCCTGAAGACCCATGTTGATGTCAACGAGGCCCAATCGTCCGTATCAACCCAGATGAGCTTCATGTTGATGATCCCGATTATTTTGAAGAACTCTTTGTGAGATCAGGTAAACTTGATAAATGGCCAAAGTTTGCAGCACGTTTCGGTACAGACCGATCTTTCTTTACCTCCGTTACATCCGAGCTACATCGAATGCGCCGGGGTCCTATCAATCCATTCTTCTCAAAGAAACGAGTGGTTGCATTTGAGCACCATATCCAAGAGAAAGTACAATCGCTCAAAGATAAAATATCCGAGTATGCCGGCACCGATAGAGTCCTCCCGTTGCATAGAGCGTACACGGCTTTGATCGGCGATGTTGTGACGGAGTACTGTTTTGCAAAAAGTTATGGCCATCTTAAATCCCCAGATTTTACCGAGACTTTTCACGAGGCAATGCATTCGACATGTCGCTCCTCGACCTTTTTGCATCAATTCCCTTTCCTTTGGCCGATATTGAAAGTTCTACCGGATTGGTTTGTGGTCATGATCGAACCATCGTTCCTCATACACATCAACGTACAACGGGTACAGGCCTCGATTTCTCAAACAATCCCTTTCGCAAATCTTTCATATGTACTTGCTCCTACTATCTCCGATTCAGTCATGTACTATCACTTTCGGTACTCTATACGAATGGGCCTTGTGTTCTGATCCCCTTTTCTACACAGGACTTCCGCAAGGAGATCACAGCTTTAAAAGAAGGCAAAAATAGCTCCCGCAAAACCGCGGATCACCCTACTCTCTTCTATGAAATGTTAAATGCACCCGATCTACCACCCGGCGAAAAATCCATCGATCGCCTTGAAGAAGAAGCTCAAGTAATCATCGGAGCCGCCATACTCACAACGTCCTGGAGTGCCGCCGTAGCCAGTTTTCACATCACCAACAACCCGGAAGTATACCACAAACTCCACACCGAACTTGTATCCGCCATTCCCGACCCATTCCAAGCCATTCGATGGTCCCAAGTCGAAAACCTGCCCTACTTATCCGCCGTGATCAAAGAAGGCATTCGCCTAGCCTACGGCATTGCAAGTCGGCTCCCACGCGTCGCACGAAATGACCTGAAATATCAAAATTGGATCATCCCCGCCGGTGTACCTATTTCCATGACCATCCTCGACATCAACCACAGCGAAGACGTCTTCCCCGACTCTTACAAATTCCTTCCCGAACGCTGGATCAGCACAGACCCTACCTTCTCACCAAAAGCTCCCAACGGTCTCCCACTAGAAAAATATTTTGTCGGCTTTTCCAAAGGTTCAAGAAACTGCATTGGACAAAAGTACGTCCTTCCCTTCCCTCTCCTTTTTCTTTTCCCCTCCTCGTCCCCAAACCATCGCTAACCATGTTCCATTCCTTCTCAACCAGTCTCGCTCTAGCAATGCTCTACATCTCACTAGCCAACGTATTCCGAAACTACCAATTCGAACTCTTCGAAACAGATGTTTCGGATACGAGAGTCGTAGCAGATCACTTCGTTCCCGTAGTCAAGGACGATAGTAAGGGGATTAGAGTCAAGGTTCAGGAATGCTGAAATTGAAAAACTCGAATGAATGATTTGATCGGAAGGGAGTTGAAGGAAAGAATGAATCAATGCGCGTTACATTTACACTTTATTTGGTTGGTTTTTTTTTTTTTTTTTTCTCTCTTCTGAATTTGAATATACTTTGTCTCTATAGCAATCAATCAATCAATCAATCAATCAATCGACAAATCAACCACTTAATCAAGGATAGAAACCCTTGAACTCACTCACTGACTGTCTCATTCAATACTACTCCCGATACTCCCTTCCCCCCCCGGCCCCAACAATTCAATTACCTGAGGAAATCTCACGAGAGAAAAGGGGAAGGGGAAGAAAAAAAAAAGGGGGCAGAAAGAAAGAGAAGAAAGGATATCGAAATCGTTCTCGTTCTCGTTCTTATTTTTGTTGAACGCTTTGGATTCGATGTCCTTAATGATATGTGATTATTTGTTATTTCTGGGGGTTATCAACTTGATATAACGTTACTGTGTGATGGTTTATTTACTATGTATAGTACCTACTGTGGTACGTCTTTGTTGTTTGATATGCAAGGTCATGCAAGTGCGTGTTTACTGTGATACTGTAGTAAGGAGTGGCGGGAGATGGAGATAGGGGTAGGTATACGTAGTCGTGTGGTTTGTTATATTATATTGATAGGACTACGCATTACCAAAATAATCGTTCAGGTAAGAGAGATACATATCATGATCATTAGCATCCAGGAGACGGTTTTGTTAAACGCCATGGGTATTTCCCCATTTCCTTTTGCCAGGCTAAAACTAATGTTACAGTGTAGTCATCTTTGTGTCAAGGATCTGTCCATGTTGATCCATCTCTCAACTCATGAACACTCGCAGCATCGTTACTTTGTTGACTTCTAGCAATAGAAGAGCGTCTTCCACTGGCAGAAACTTGGTCGATGTATTTCGTACCGTCTCTTAGTTCGTGAATTGATTCTGGAACAGGCTTCGCGTTCTGGGTGGTGGTTGAAACGACGTCGTCGACATATGTCATACCATCGCGCAGTTCATGCTTTAGAGGTTCTTCGGTTTTCGAAGGAAGAGAATCGAAGCTATTGTTAGTGGCTGCGGATGAGATTCGCTTGTGAGATCTTCCAGAATGGGTCACCAGTGTAGGTTCAGAGGTCTCCTCTTTCTGTTGGTAGATATGCTCATCCGAGGTAAGTTTATCAACACAAGTGTGATGAATTTCAATCCACCAGGTCCTGAGTTTCATGGCATGCTGGCGTTCTTTCTCTCCATACTCAACAGGTGGGCCATGTACCTGCTCCTCAGGTGACTCAGACGGAAACACAACCCATCCACTCCCTTCGGTGCTAAGAAGCGTTATCTCATGCTTCCGGCTTTGTACCTTGAAGCAACGCAGCAGAATGACGTCTCCTTTCTTCGTAGCAGGTAATGCATTTTTCCAAGGACGGAATATTTGGGCAGTGGTAGCATGTAGATTGATAGGCAGCTTATTTTTACCGTTTGAATGGACGTTATTGTGGGAGATTGTTGGGTCCGTGATGTGCAGTGTTGTATAGTAATCTCTTGGGCCAGAGGGAGCGCGTTTGATATTTGTAGACGGAGAAGAGCACACAACAATGACATCAACCGTCTGATTGAAATGGGAAGGTAGGCCTGAAAGTGATGGGAAGTAGCTTAATCTTGTACGCAGACCCTGTGGCCATGCAGAGTAGTCATTGGCTCGCTGACTGTGATCCTTCTCCCCCTTCATCTCTGTCTCGCGAGCAACTGTTCCACCGTTATCTTGAGGTGGGGCCGTGGTCTCTTCTGCGAAAAGCGGCGACTTGACGCTCTCGAAGCTTTTCGTTTCAATTTCAGGCACATTACTCTCTTCCTCCACGGCTTGGTGATCTTCATCATCGGTTTGCAATGGTTTCCTGGGGGTGAACCACGGGCTGACTATTTCAGACTGGCCATATGAACGACGCACACCTTGGGCCAGCCGAGAAGAGCGACGAGGTTCCGATGCATCTTGTTTGGTATCTTGATTTCCATCAAAGCTCAAAGACGGTGGCAAAAGGCCTGACAATGTGGCTGGAGACTGGGTCGCCTCTGGCGTCAGCATAGGCAGCAGATGACCTTCTCTAAGCACACCCTCATTCTCACGCGAATGACCCTCTTGGGTATTTCCTGGTGTAATGAGTTGATTCGTGGTGCCTGGCTCTACCATCTTTGGTGCCGTATCCAGAGGAATCTCATTTTGATCAACTCCAGCAACTTCCTCGGTCGGCAGTGAATCCTGTCTCAAAGGGGCATTTTCCTTCATGAGTAGCTCCCGGATGACGATCTTCTCTATCTTCTGATCATTTTGAGATACGCCGCCTGGTAGCTCCGGCAATCTCTCCACAAGGCGCTCAGCTGCGGTCTTCGTATGTTCCGTCGACTGCTCGGTGATCTCTGGCTGTGAACTAACTTCCCGTGGGATAGGCGAGCTAGCAACTTGTGCATGACTCAATGCAGCTTCGCCTTGAATACCAGGCTCAGCCTCCAAGTTTTCTGCAGACTCCTGGATAGGAACCCGAGGCCCTGCAGAAATGTCCTGTACTTCTTGTGAAAAAACAGATTCCATTGGACTGGATGCGATGCGATCATCGGTAGCACGATCATTATCAGACTCCACTTCCTCGTCCGGTACCTCTTCCGGCTCAGAAATTTCGTTAACTTCTTCAGATGTCTGTACATATTCATTTAGCTCCTCAATCTGGTCACTGGTTGAAGATTCACGAGGCGATATCTTCACAACATCGTCACTCTCGCTTGGTGGAACTGACGATTCGCGAGTCTCGTCGGTCTTTTTGACATCGGGCCTTTCCAAATTGTCTGATTCAGAGACAGATGGATCGATAGAGTGCGGCTCTGACGCTGCCCTAGACGCTATCGAATCTTCGTCTGATGATTCTATATCCACAACCTCAGTCTCACTATCATCATCTGTCCCGTCAAGATTACCCCGGTATGATCGACGCCGGGCAACGCTGGATCTTCTTCGACTCTCTTCGCGTGCGGCAGCGTCCCATGACTGTTGGAAAGGAAAAGGAGGTGAACTAATTGGTAGTCCTTCCTGTATGCATTCGGTGGCTGATACAATCAATTTACTGCCAAAGTCCCGTGACCATCTGCGACCAGTAGCTTGCCCCTCGTACACAGCTGTTTCTGAAGGCGGACGCGGGATAGAATGCTCTGCAGAACTGGTGAGATCTGTACTGTCTGGTGGTGCTCTAGATGCTGTGGCTTCTACGTTTTCCTGTGTGACTCGTGCTGGAGATTGACGATTGGCTTGATTCTGGTCTAATGAATTTGACAACGCTTGTTCATCGTCAGACACACCATACATATCAAGGTCCTGACCTATTGTGCGCTCTGGAACAACTGCGTCAGATCGCTTACGAGGTGAGCCGACAAGTTTAGACTCCTCGTCAATCTCGGGGGCGGTAATGTTGGGATGAAAGATGATCTCCATATGGTCGTCAGGATCTATAGTCACAGCCTCACTCTGTGAAATCTCCGCTCTTGGTACGGAACTTGATCCTGAACGAATTATTGGGGAAGTTTCGATGTCTCCAGAAAGGAAATCAGGGATTTGTTCCACTTCATCTGTGTTCTTTGCACGCTGGTGCGACGGTAGGCTCGTTTGGTCGTGCGAACCAAGTTGCAAATGATCCTCGAGCAAACCAAATTCTTGATGCTGATCCTGCCCAGCATCGGAGTCGTCCCTTTTTTCGATTTCACCGCTTATATCAAGTTCTGACCGTGACCGCGGAAAAGGTGGAAAATAACTTCCAGCAGATTCAAGAGTTTTAACTAAGGGCGATACGAGTGGTAATCCAGGGGAGGGTAATGGCGCGAGCCTTGGAGTCTTAGCATCAGAACTTTTTGCGGATTCAATGAAGTTCGTATCTGGTGGCGTCGAAATGCCAGGTGTTCGGGGCATCGGTAGAGGAGGAATCACGAACTGTGGTGGACTATCAGGCCTAGTCGTAGCAAGCTCCTCAGGGGCATTGCCGGCTTCAACAACTAGTTCATCTGTCTGAGTAATCGTTCCAGCTTGCTCTCCAATTTCCACAGATGGGCTCTCACTGTTGTGGACAGCTTCGGCGGCGGATAATGCTTCGAGTGTCTTGTCCTTCACTGGACTTGGGCTGCGTTCCATATAAAACCATTCACCACTCCGCCTTCCGAACTTGGTACGTTTCCTTCCATGGCCCCATATGAATCCGTCTTCTTCCGTCAATGGTCTCAGAGAGACGTCTAAGAACGAGGTTGGTATGGATCGATGAAATGAAGGTGAGGAGTATGCTTCCGAATATCCCTGGTCTCGCAGGGATTGGACCCCATTTGTGAAAACGTGTTGGGTTTCTGGAATTTGTGGCCGGCGAGGGCTTAGGTCGCCTAATTGCTCGTTGATATTGACGGCAGCATAGTGCTTGCCATTCCGCAGGACCTTTCGACCATTAAGTAATAGTTTGTTATATAGATTTGGTATATCTCACCTCTAACTCAATTCGATTCTCGAAACTGAGATCCCATTCTGCACTCTTGCCCGGTGTAGGCACATCCTCTTGCAGGTGAGTCCAGTTGGCCCCATCCAAACACAGTCTGATACGATCGCCAATTCCAACTTTTACACTCGCAACAGCTTTTGCGCTTGGTCCCAGAAAGGCAACTTTGACTTGCCCTCTGTTGCGTCGCAATCGAAAATCCGGATCGGCTAAGAGAAGCTTGAAGGTCTTCGAGGAGCTCGAGTACGGCCAAAGGAGAGTTACGACTGCATCTATGGACAGCGTCGAATTCGAAACAACACTCGGGGAGAGGTGCGCAATTGATGTGCGCGTCGACCTAGCTAATTGAGGCGTACCTGGTTCGTCGCTGACAATCAGTGTCATCGCTGCTGCTGATTCGCAAAGAATGCGCAAGCTACCATTTTCACCACCAATGCACGTTGACTACCTGCAGTCTTAAGACATAGGCTGCATTTTTGGAAGCGTGACTTGTACGACCTTTGTTATTGTATTGCAATTATTCTTTATTGATAGATCTGCGGTTCATCAATGAACGTTGTTCTCCGTCCGCACTTACTGTAAAGTTTCCTACAGTAATCTCAGCGCCACAAGAAATCACGACACACGCTCTGATATTACTACAGACCCGCGCATCTCGACATATGTTGTACACAATTGAGGCATGCTATATTTGGTTACTAATTGCACTTACTCCAACGTGTGAACAAAAACTTGATCGTTCTCCTGTCCGCTTCTACTAGATTTAAGTGATATTGAGACGGTGAAGTGGCAGAGTAAGAACGATATGCTATGTGTTCACAAAGGGAAATGAAACATCCCACCACAACACCTTGACTTTCTTTATTCTCGAGTTGTCAATAATCTCAACCTTTTTTCCTGGTTGCCTCCAGCATAAAGCCGGAGCAAATCATACAAAGCGCTCCTTTGAATGTCCTTCTCAGAGCCCCTTTCTCCTGCTCCAAGAAGTCTTTGTTCGAACTTGATAGATTGCAATTGTGAATGCTGTGTTAAGGTGAACACCAGCTGTGTGAACATGTTTAAAAGACTCCTCGTGTTCACACTCATTCACAGTCAACTCTTCTTTTCTGTCATATCACTTGTATATTGCAAGCTGTGCTGCCTTGTACGAATTGCTAAATATGTCTGCCCTTTCGTCCCTTTTCATTCTTTCTGTCTTCGCTTCGCAAACTATAGCGGGCTATACTTTGTCGAAAAGCTACACCATTCACAATTTCTTTCAAGAGTTCAACTTCTTTACCGATACAGATCCTACGCATGGATCTGTGAAGTATGTGGATTTCGAGACTGCAAATTCAACACACTTGGCAGGCGCTGCTGCCTTCGGAAACTATACGGATCTGATCTACCTAGGTGTGGACTCTGCTAATGTTGCTCCCTCAGGACGTCCATCTACACGTGTAAGTTCAATGGACACATTCAATCAGGGACTTTTTATTGTCGATATTGTCCATGCCCCCGCAGGAATATGCGGCACTTGGCCAGCTTTCTGGCTGCTGGGCTCGGGGATGTGGCCGTACGGTGGAGAAATCGACATCTTCGAGGGTGTCAACGCAGGTGAGACAAACCAGATGACCCTCCACACATCCCCTGGCTGCACTAATACCGCAGGGGGCTACCTCGGCTCTCAATCAACACCAGATTGTAATTCTGCCAACACCGAAAACAACTCTGGTTGTGGTATCAAATCAAAAGACCCACAAACATATGGCCTTTTCAACGAGAACTCTGGGGGCGTATTTGCTACAGAATGGACCAGTGAGGCCATCAAGGTTTGGTTCTGGCCAAGAGATGCTATCCCTTCAGATATCTTGGAGAGCCAGCCGAATCCTGGCGACCAGTCATGGGGTGCACCGCAGGCCGTATTCTCCGGCGATTGTGACATTGACTCCCATTTCCAGAACATGCAAATCATCATCGATACTACCTTCTGCGGCGATTGGGCTGGTAAAGTATGGAGCACCTCAAGTTGCAGCAGCAAAGCAAGCACATGCGAGGACTGGGTTGCAGAGAATCCCACGGCTTTCACTGAGGCGTTCTGGGCCATCAGTTCTATCGAAGTGTTTCAAAGCGGCTAGGTAGGTAGCTGTAATATGGTTGGATATTGTTTGCTCAATACTTAGCATAAATCGACAACGAAGCCTTTCCTGATCATCTATACTGCTGTAGCATGCCCATATTCTCCTCCTCTAGTAATGAATGATGAAGCCCGATCGACTGTAGTACTAGGTTATGTATGATTGACAACAATTCTGCATAGTTGACTCATCCTCCATGGCTACTACTCCTTCCAAGGTCAATGGTACATGTAGTACCAACTCTGTGTTTCAAGAAATTCAATTCCCTAGAGCTGTAGCCTGTTTCGCATTCTCATAGTTTCGCATAGAGTCCTCTTCTAGCAATGGGAACATGTACGACTGGGGCCATGAGACACCCTTGATAGACCCCTATATATAAGGATTCAGAGCTTTCTGGTCATGGATTTCGCGTTGCGGAACGTCAGTCATCCGAGAATAGAAGTGGCCATGGCACGAATGATATTTCACAGGATAGTCTTTTAGCCAATGCTTGATTTAGCTTCAGAGCACATCTTCTGCAACATGCCTACTCTGAGCAACCATCGCTAGACAATTTGGACATCGAGTTTCATGCTTTCAGATGGGTCCTTTGATCTACTGCATCGTGTAACGTTATACAAAAAGGGTGGGGCTTGATAAGAGGCTTTGATTTTGTAGATAAGTGTTAGAGACATCGTGCTATATTTTTGAAAGCGGCCCGACGATGGAGCAACATATTATCTATTTACCTGTAGGTAAGGTAGTGTTTAGCCTCGCCTTCCTATTCAAGAGATCTATCTCACTGATACCAATATCGTGCCTCGCTTAGTCATTTAGACAGGTAGATCAGATGTCGAACCCGATGTCTACATATGCGACGCCCACTCGGGAACCTGTCCCCCAGGTCGATCGACCCCTCCAAGATAGCTATCCTCAGACGCCAATGGCGTGGAATGAAACTTTTTGCCTGTACAACACAACTGCTGCTTACCAAAGGACATCTCCGATCTGCCGTCGAATAGATAAAAACTGATATAAGAGTGTTCAGCTCCATGATATAGATCAATTGCATCGATGCATTTCATCGTGCCTTCTTACCAAGGCTCCCAGTGGTCGTCGCCATGTCTCCAACCCAGAGTAAGCCATCCCCAGGCGCACTGGCCCTCAAACCATACCTACTTCGCGATACTTCGGCCTTCTATTCGCATGTAGTGACCTCTGCTGGGAATGCAACCATTGTGACTACTGCTGGTCAAGTAGGCTCAGACATCAATGGGAACGTGCCAGAAGATCCAGAATTACAGATCAGACTAGCATTCAGAAACCTCAGTCGATGTCTAGAAGCCGCCGGTGCTTCTACAGATGACATTCTCAAGCTGACTTACTATATCGTCAATTATGACCCTTCCAATCGACGTCACCGGGCTCCATTGCTCGAGTTCCTAGGTTCCAGCCGGCCTGCTTCCACCCTAATACCTGTTCCAGCCTTGGCCGAGCCACAATACTTGTTCGAAATCGAAGCGGTGGCTGCAATTCCGTGGAATCCGCTGCGTGACGTTGATGTCGTCGTCGTTGGAGCGGGATTGAGCGGCCTTCAAGCGGCATACGACCTCCAAAAAGCAGGACTTACCTGCACTGTGTTAGAAGCACGAGAGAGAGTGGGAGGAAAGACGTTGTCTCGTAATGCAAGCGGCGGAATTGTCGACGTTGGAGCGGCCTGGATAAATGATACCAACCAATCTCGAATGTTTGAGCTGGCCAAACACTTCAAGCTTGAGGTCCTTGTGCAGAATACTAATGGTAACATTGCTATCGAAGACTCGATTGGACGAAAGGGATGTCACCTATATGGAGAGGTCTTGCAGGTAAGTTGGTATAGATTCCACCCTGCTTGTGAGACTAAGGAGGTTATCTAGCACCCTGAGTTCAAGACCGCAATTGAAGACATGGTCAGGATCCGAGACCTGGTCGAGGAAACGTGTCAAAAGTTAGACATTACTGACCCTATAGGATCTGCTAAATCCCTTGGAAAGGATATGGATGCGATGACGCTCGAACAATGGATTCGTTCAGAGGGCGGAGGGCAGTATTCTCTTGACACTGCGACTGTTTGGACAAGGGCAATGCTGGGATTGGAACCCTCTGAAGTCAGTGCCCTGTACTTTCTGGACTATTGCAAGAGCGGTGGAGGCTTGATGCAAATGAGGTCGGACAGAAAAGATGGAGGTCAATATCTACGTATCAGGCAGGGTAGGTCAGCAAAGCAGCTGTAGGTCTACAAACTAATACACTCCAGGCACGCAATCGTTCAGCAAAGGCCTTGCAGGGCTTCTTAGCCCCGACACCTTGATGCTGAAATCGCCAGTGCGTAAGATTCGTCAAGTTGACAACGGAGCGATTGTTACATCGGCAAGAGGAGAATACCGCTGCCGAAAAGTCATAGTCTCCGTTCCAACTCCATTGTACAAGGAGATCATCTTCGAGCCTGAGTTACCAGACTCAAAGATCAAATTATCCTCGGGTACGAAGCTCGGTAGCTATTGCAAAGCTATCGCGTGCTATAAGACCCCTTGGTGGCGAAAATACAATATGTGTGGCCTTGCCCAATCCCCTGTTGGGCCATTCGCGGTCACAAGAGACACCAGTGACGATGCAGTAGGACATTTCAGCCTGACATGCTTCATCGTCGGCCAACCTGCTCGTGAATGGGCTAAATTATCTCCAGACGGGCGTCGAACAGCGGTCATCGACCAAGTGGCGAGGGCCTATGGTCCGTTTGCAAAACCCGAAGACCCCGTCGACGTTGTCGAACAAATCTGGGCTGAAGAGCAATGGAGTCAAGGGTGTCCATGTCCTGCTATGCCCCCAGGAGTCATGACAGAGCTTTTCGATGCTTTGAGGGCCCCGTTTGGTAAGATTCACTTCGTGGGAACAGAGACTGCATACGAATGGAAAGGATATATGGAAGGTGCTGTTCGTTCTGGAGAACGAGGTGCTCAAGAGGTTCTCCAGAGCCTCTCAAAGTCTAAACTGTAGCGTCTTTGTGTACTCCTGTTCCATTTCGTTTCGTTATGTGTGCAACGTTGAGTGTGGACAGCCTCACGATGGAATAGCGAGACACGGCCATCCATGTAAACCATAGGTCGAGACCTTCAAAAACGTTTTGATCACATTGGTACTTGCATCGTTCAGTACACTGTAGAATTGCGTAGTTAGTCTGCAAATTCGCGTACTGTGAAGCAGGGGACAGCCTTCGAGCTTGCATATTTAGTTATATTTCTTATACAAAATCTGCTCAAGCACATAACAACACCTGACCCAGTCACTGCTAAGACCTATCTCTTCAGAAAAGCGCCAATGCAAGAGCTGAGACAGCGCTCAATCCGACAACAGTCCACCCGGTTTGAATGACCTCTTTATTCTTGAAAGCTAGACCCACGTCCCAAATCAAATGCCTAATTCCATTAAAGCTGTGGAACGTGAAAGGGAGTGCCAAAAACATCTTTGTCAGAACCTTCGCGATGACTGGCCATTTAGCAAAACCTGCTGCCAAAGCCACCGATCCTAGTTGCCAACCGAACAGGGGCGAAATCAGATATAGAAATCCAAAGGTGTAGAATCCGCCAGAGAGGATGGCACCTGTCAAACGGTGGGTGATCGAAAGGTACCAAGTGATTTGAGGTTGGTAGATGGTAAGATGAGGCGAAATTGGTCGGTTCCTTCTCTGGTTGGCGAGGATAGAGTACGCAGAGTCGTGAGAGACAGGCTTAGCGCCGACTGTCGTTGTCGCGGGTCTAGGAATCCCATCAGAATCTCCCTCACAAGCTGACCTTCACCTTCACGAAGCTCACCTATAGGAAAAGTATTGGCTCGAGGTGATAGCAGCTGGCGCAGCGATCTTAAGAAGTCCACTGCTATTTGGTCTGAAGATCGAGGGGTTCCGAGAGGCCACTGTTGATCATTATGTGATTAGCTAGTGTTGATGCGCAGCAGAGGGGGGTCGTTTTAAAGGTAGTGCTCACATCGCCGCAGCGACTGCTGCACCAAGCTATTTGTCAACATCTTCGTGGAGTAATGTCCCAGATCTAACACGACGGCTTTGTGGATTGATGAAATTGAATCAATGGAGAGAGATGGGAGATCATGATGTCGGGTGGAAGGCAGTTCGCCTCGGCTTTTGCAATCAGCCAATCAGCATTGAGCAATTCTCATCCTTCCGGTTTTCTCCAACGCCCTACAAAAAACTGGAGACCCGCAAACTCATAACACTTTTTGCGGAGTAGATATTATTTCTTCACTTTTCTTTCCTCTCTAATAACGATTTCAGCTTGGCGGCTCACACGCTCAGCTACTCAGTTAGCTAGAGATGTGGTCTTCAGAGTCCATGGTCTTTTTGATCATGCTTCTCTGTCTTGACGAAGTCGGAGAGGAAGTTCTTCACCTGTCGTTAATCGCTCGTTTTCTCCCTATCCATGGTTAGGACGGGTTTCATATCAAGGTTACATATTCTCGTGATCCTTTGCCAATTCACATGCGTAGTCATGTCTTGGAAAGCCTTCTTGCTTGTCCAGCATCTACGACAAATCCTTAAGATATTTGATGTGCAGCTGCTCGAGTTCGATTTTGTCGAACAACATATTATTGCCTCGCCGTTTCTTGGTGAGCGCAAGTACCTGAGAATGTATCTTGAGCAGTAGCTGATCGGAAATCCTTGAACTATGATCTCGCATTAATTTCTAAGCCTCATTCCCTTAAGTGTTTATTTATCTTAATTTCTTTTCTTTCCTTCAATCCCTTTTTTTTGTGGCTCACATCCACCTTTGTCAATATAATAATCAAAATGCCAAAGCATTCAACAAGTGCAATTAAGACTCTGGTCAAACCAGCACCGAGCTGGAAGGCGGTCTAAATTCCACTTACATCGATAAACAACAACAATAACTAACACACACACACACACACACACACACACACACAAATACGAAGGTCACGGGTTCGATTCTCAACAGCGTCAACAAAAGAAATCCTTTAAAGAGGCTTTTCTCCTAATATTCACCTCCAAGCCGCATACGAGGATGGAGTTGAGTGATTAGGTTTTTGCTTCTTTTCCTTTTGCCTCCTTGTTCACTCTCCTAGATGACGGTCATGATTGTGTAGTCCTCCAGGTACCATATCTATCTTAGAACCATGTTACACTATATTACTACATCAGCGTTACCATCACCTTCATTGTGATTTGGCCGGAGACTCTCTTGAGTATTCGAGAAACAGAAGACCATTCGATCGTCAAAGTCAGCAATGACTGTAGCAGCGAGACTCAAACAGACTCTACACTGCGTTCATGGTTTTTTTTTCTACCTATGCAGACGTAGATTCTAATATCTCCAATGTTGTTATAGTTGAGAGGCCGTCTGCTGAGGTTCTGCGGACTTTACCCGCTGCTATCCGTCTGTACCCTTTTCTACCGCCTCTATCCGCATCAACCTCTCAATAACCATCTCAATAAAGATGTCAGAAGTCTAATTCAGACTGGATACAGAATCTGGGGAACATTTGATTACATGAGTTGGCTCCAATGACTTAGATAATACTCAAGGTACTCGATGTGTTTCTCGCTCATTGTTACCTTCTCATACTTTCGGAGTTGAAGTACCACCATATGATTCTGTCCGTTTCCTTCCAAGGAGAAACCAGCTTGCGATACAATAAGCAACCTCAGGCCATTTTGTCGAAGCTTTCCGGTCGAGATGCCCGCTACAACGATTCTGAGCACAAAAGACGCCGCCGTTCTATCGGCTCTCTTTGACCCGGAGGCGTCACTTACTAACACCCTCGAAATCGAAGCTCCTGAAACCTCAATCGAAATCTCCTCCTCTGAACGCCAAGCAATCCATCTCCTTAACACCTCATCCCCATCCCCCGCCGAAATACAAACCGCGATATCCATCCTCGACTCCCTGATCACCTCCACCGCATCCCCATCCCCATCCACCTACGTCAACCGCGCCCAAGCCCTTCGCCTCCTCCTCCCCCCCTCCCCATCCTCCTTCACCCCAACCTCGACCCCTCTCCTCACCCAAATCCTTTCCGACCTCTCTACCGCCATCAGCTTCTCCCACCCCTCGTCTCCAACTCTCCCCCTCCCCTCTACAACAGCCCAAACCCTCTCCTCCGCACACACCCACCGCGCCTACCTCCTCTACCTCTTCTCCCGACCCACGACATCCCCCGAGATATACGCCTCGATCCCCAGCCTACGAGGATGCTCAAAGGAGCAACTAGAAGACATGGCTGCAAGGGATTTCGATGCTGGGGGAAGGTATGGAAATCCGGTGGCAAGGGAAATGAGCGTTAGGACGAATCCGTATGCGAAGCTTTGTGGAAACATTGTTAGGGAGGCGATGAGGAGGGAGGTCGAGGAATTTGGGGGAAGGGGGAGAAGGGAACGTGTAAATACCGAGGGAAGTTGTGTATGAAAGTTCTTTTTTTCGATGGGGGTTTTAATGGCATCGGCGTGTTCTATGGATGACTTGGCATTCGGATCAAGTATGAACCATCTTTAATTACGGGTTTTTGGGTATCAGCAAGAGTATTCGACAATGTGTTTCCATCGAGATCTCAATTGGAATCACCCATTCGTCATTTTCCTTCTTCTTCTTCTTCTTCTTCTTCAGCAGCAGCAGCAGCAGGAGGAGGACAGAAATGACTTCTGAGAGGTTCCCAGCTCTCCTTATTGTACTTCACCTGTACCTTCTCACAATGTTTCAATCCCCACTCCGTAACCCCCAACATAAGACAACTCTCAAACATAAACGCCAAACTCCCTTCGCCGACCTTCTGCGGCTTCAGCTCTGCTTCACTCGCTCCCGGATGGGTTTTCGCATCCGGTCCATGAGCGCTCATGATGTTATGCAGACTTGCTCCGGCGGGTCGGAAGCCTCCGCCGACTTTTGCATCGTAGTCTCCGGCGATCAAGCCCATGAATTCTGACATTGTGTTGCGGTGGAAGTATGGGGGTCGGAAGGTGTCTTCGGCGACGAGCCATCGGGGAGGGAAGATTACGAAGTCGGCGATGGCGGTACCATGGTGGTCGGAGGGCCCGGTAAGGACGGTGAAAATGCTGGGATCCGGGTGGTCGTATGATATACTGCCGATTGTGTTGAAACGGCCGAGATCGTATTTGTACGGGTAATAGGTGCCATGCCAGGCGACAACGTCGAAGGGGCTGTGGGATTGTCTGGCTCTGAAAAGACGTTTGTTAAATTTTGTGACCATGTGCCATTCGGTGGTTGTGTCATGGGTGTAAGAGGCGATGGGAATTTGAAAATCGCGGGGGTTGGCCAGTCCGTTGGAGCCGATTGGTCCAAGTTCGGGGAGTTGAAAGTGGCCTTGATAGAGCTCGCAGATGTAGCCACGTCCAGAGCCTGAGGGAAGGGTAACTCGGTATCGAATCCCACGTGGGATCACACAGATTTCGTTGGCTTGAACAAGAATTTGTCCAAGTTCGGTCTGAATGTCGAGAACGCCATGTTGGGGGACAATCAAGAAATCGCCGTCGGCAGAGTAAAATGCCTCTGTCTCGGGCATGTCTTTTCCAGCGGTAAACACGAAGATCGCAAGACCACTTTTCATTACCGGGTCTCCGGCCTCAGCTACAAGATGAAGCCCTCGTATCCAGTCTACGTTCTCATCGAAGTCAAATGGATCCCAGCGCAATTGATTTGGGATCTGTTGAACATCCGAGCCGCTGAGCCCATACGGATGTTCTGATTCTGGAATTGGTTCGAAAGCCTGATGTGCTGCCGCAGGGAGGATCCGATACAGCCATGACTGTAAATTCTCATGCCTTGGAGCAGTGAACGATGTGCCTGAGAATTTCTCGGCATAGAGCCCGTATGCTGGTTTCTGCGGCGAGTTATGCCCTACAGGCAAGGCTCCTTTTATTGCTTCAGTTCTTTGATAAGATTAGTAATGTATGCTTTAGAGCCAAACAGACATACTCGTGGTACGATCCGAAGCCATGTAGATAGTTGTATCTTTCTTCGTGCTTGAAGTTTGCGGTAGACATATTTCCTTCGTTCTATTTGTTTGTTGCGGATTTGAACTCGGCAATGATTCCTGGGAATAAGGCATCGAACGCATGGACATAAATCATTTCAATCATTCGACGCTGCCCGGATAGGCTGGGGAGATCATTCCTACCAGTCTTGCTTGAGTCGTAAATCTGCTGCTGAGAAGGCCTATACCTAGTGGATGGCGAGCAGCGGTTATCAACGGGATAGGACCCCATGGGGCAGGGTCGAGTTGATGCGGAGGTGGGGCAATATTTATTCAACCTGCGTATTGTAGACGGATAGCAGAGTTTCTGCGGCCATTGCCTTGTCTTCGTTTCTACTGCTATGGATCTCGTAATTTGCATCGGCCTGAAGACTTTCTCTTCTAATCATTGGCCATAAACTGCAGGAGCTTTCACACGAAAGACAAACCGGTAAGCCCAAACGAATAGTCCGTCCGCCAACATTCAACAATGTCCTGGCTTGACATTCCGCCGGACACTTTCCTTTCAGTTGAGAATAGTCCCTTCGGTGTCATTTCTTCGAAGCAGGACATGCTTTCGGAGCCTATACAAATTCCAGTCGGCGAATGAGTAGAGTACAGATTTGGCGCTGTCCTCATAAATGACTGGTCAGCCCGAGATATACAAGCATGGGAGACTGTTCCTCTAGGACCGTTTCTCGAGAAGTCCTTTAGTGCCATTGTCAGTGCCTGGATTGTGTTGACCGAGGCTCTAGAGCCGTTCTTGAGCCATGGTCTTGAGTCAGGAGACAGAGAAATTAACCTGCCCTATCTGCGAGAGCCAAACGCTGCGATTGTCTACGACATACGATGGGGGGTTGATCTCTTCGGCCAGGGTGTATCATCTGAACTCTGCTGTACAAATGGCAAGAACCTTTTGTTTTCGTTGCCACAGATGCTCGCTCACCATACCATCAATGGCTGTGCAATGAACTCAGGCGATCTGCTTGGGAGTGGAACAATATCCAGGACCGAGCCAGGTAGTCCGGATAGCCTTCTTGAACAAAGCGAGAATGGAAGAAAGATGGTCCATTTCGGAAATCTAGTGAGAACCTTTCTGGAAGAACGGCGACAAAATCGTGATCCACGGTGTATGCGGAGAGCGTGGAACTTACGTTGGTTTTGGGGAATGCGGAGGACGTGTTTTACCTGCTTACACTTGACAATCGAGCTTCTCCAATGGTGGATGACTGACAGCATCATGTCGAAGTTCATGAGGCAAAGGTAGAGTGGCTCATTATAGATATGGATAGAAGAGACCATGATACACCGATGTTGAATTGTTGGTGAGGGGAAAACAAGACCTATCAACAATATACAGAGTAGTGGAAGTCTCAGGGTTTCGATGTGCTCCAATACAGTACAGTACTAATTACAGTACCTAAGCAGGGGTCTCCGAAGTCTTCTCCAACGGAACGTCATACCGTACTGTAAAGTAAACCTACTCTAGGAAAGATACATATTGATAACTACAACTACGTTAAGCGGAGCTTCCGTACCCCAAACATTAATTAATCACATCTCGAAACACAAACAACTTAATTGTTGGATGTACTGTGAGAAGGCGATAACGGCGACATAGCACATTCTCGAACATACCTACTCTATCCATGACTGGGCCTATATGATATTGATTCGACCTCGTTCTTGTGTGCTGACAGAACTGTTCGGACACGGCGCACTGCGCTCGTCTCTCTGCAAACCCACCCATGACAGCTACCGTGATACTTGGATCATCCTCGACTTCTGATCATGGGCGCATCGGAATCGAAGCTGGTGTTTAAGCAAGGGATCTTTCGCTTGTCGGAAGACAAGGATATACCTGCAAATGATCCATATTGGACAGGAGTAAGTTTGTCGATCAACCTGTCAGAGTACCTGCTGACAGACTAGTTCTGGGAGCTTCCCGAATCCGTCGAGGATGTATTCAGCCTTTTCTCTCCTCTGGATATTCGACGGACACGCGACGAAAACCTGTCCAATCTTGAAACATTGATCTTGGCTGTGACATCTCGGCTGAACGTCCTCAAGAACCACCCATCCTTTCCCGACCCAGATTTGGCGCCCGACCGAGACTGCCTGAACTGCATCCGAGTGTTAACGCGCATTCTACCTTACATTTATGAAGCCGAGAATTTGGCGGACTGGGAAGAGAGGTTCTTTTGGGGTGTTAGACGACGAAAGACGAGGAAAGCCCAGATCGCAACAGAGGTACTATTTGACGAGGCTCAGGAGACCACCCTAGACGTGCCGAACACGAACGAGGATGTATACGAGGAGGTAAAGCCGTTGGCGGAAGAACTGATAGACACACTTACAGACCTTCTGTTCTTCACCGGATTCACCATACCACAATTGACGACAGCAAAGAGCAAAGTATCGTATGCGATATGGCAGAGCGGCGTTGGATGCAAGCAATCCATTGGAACGAGCAAAGAGCTGGAAACCAATCGCTGTGAGATCCTTCGTCTGTTGCTCACGATGACAAGTAAAGCGATGTATATGCCATCCTCGCTGTTGCCCGTGCAAGGCGTTCGGGCTATCACATATATTGCTACATGTCCTGACAAACAAATTGTGTTGTCTATGTTGTGTTCTCTCCTCAACACAACGATGAAGTATAACCCTGCTGCATGGAGGGTCCCATACGATCACGTTGTTTGGAAGGACCCCAGACAGGGGCTGGTTATATACAGCTTACAATTTTTGCTGGTACTACTACTATATCCGATCCCTGAGGAGGGTCATGGCCCACCACCAAAAAATTTTTACCGCCACTTTTTTGGACGACTTCATCGACCTGAGGACTTCCAGTTCATTGCGGAAGGGATGACGAGAATATTGAACCAGCCGATGCAAGCTACATCATCGTATCTTCCAGGAAGCCAAAAGTCTGTGAAATGGGCACCAGAGATGATAATGCTGTTTTGGGAAGCGCTTCAGTGCAACAAGCGATTTCGCTCGTTTATCATTGACTCAAATCGTTCTCACGACTTCGTGATCCTCTGCCTCTTTTATGCGATAGAATACAAAACAGACCCATCGAAACAAGGCGTCGTTCGAATGTGCGTCTTTGTTCTCCAGACTATGAGCGTTGAAGCAAACTTTGGCAGAAGTCTCAACAACAGGTTCGAGGCCCAAGAAACACTACCAGCGAGCGTAAGGATCAACAATTTCAGGGGAACCTATGCAGATTTTCTCATCATATCTATTCACACTCTCATCACTGCCAGTAAGGGCAAGCTCGACGCCATCTACCCTGCGTTGCTTGCAATAATCAACAACATTGCAGCGTATACGGAGCATTTGTCCGCGACGTCAAGCTCGAAATTACTGCAGCTATTTTCTTCAATGTCTGCTCCAAGTTTCCTCTTGGCGAATGAGACCAATCATACTCTTCTACAATCTTTGCTAGAGTCGATGAACGCCATTATTGAACACAGGTACTCAAAGAATCCAATGTTCATATATGCGATATTGAAGTCCCGGAAAAAGCTCGAAGCTTTACGTACGTTCACGTTAGAGAGCGGCCAAGAAGAGCTTGAGCGCATGGCCCGAAGGAGAAAAGAATTGGCCAGCAGCAACGAGCCCTCTCCCAACCATACAGATGCAAATAGAACAGCAAGCAGAACTCCAAGTCTGAGCAGCGTGCCTGAACAAGAAAGTGCATTTACTATCGGCGATGATGATGATTCAGATGAAGACAACGATGTCCAGGACACCCCAGCGCAGTCGTCACCCTCCCTTGCTGATTCTAGAGCACCGTCTATATCATCCTCAATTGACGACAGTGTACCCGTTCAACTTCGCGGCATGTCGGAAAAAGCAAGAGGAAAAATGCCTGTCGGCCAGCATTCATTTTCTCGACAAAACAGCAGTACTAGTCTAGGAGGCTACTTCCTGCACTCGATGACGAGTAACTCCGGTTTCATACCAACGCCTCACTGGGTAAGCCTCTATTAATACATGTGTTTAGGGTACTAATGGATTCTTTTAGATAGAGACTTGGCTTCCGGAGTTGCCTCTTCACACTTGCCTCACAGTGATACGTGCATTAGAACCTCATCTCCCTTCGAACAGTGCTACAAATACTACAGCTGCAAGTGATACCTCGAATCGCCAGTTCCTACATGATCTACCGGCTTTTGAATCGGAACCTTCCATTGCCATGCTACTAGCTGACCCGTCGCCCATCCGCGTCCATTTATTTGAATGGTCTCCGTTGTCTCTTGGCTGGTATGAGTCATTGCTGTGGGGGTTGATCTTTGCGGCCGAAATGGTCGTCGGTGCTGCTAGCGGTGGAACCTCAGGCGCCGTAGGGGTGTGGAATGGCACCTCGATTAAGCTCTTCCAAGTCAGGGAAGGCAAAGCTGAAGGACCAAGTTTGATGAAGCCTCAAGGAGCTGTTGACGCTGTCGGAAGCAATCTGGTACAGAGGATTGGGAACTTGAATTTGCGTGGACGCGTTGCAAGTATGGCTGGACCTGAACCCCAGCATCGGGTGAGAGAGGTGTAGGGTCACACAGCCTAAGGAGCTTTTGCCTGTCCCGACCGTAGCGGTCATGGTACCTTCGAGTGCGTTATAGCGAGATCTGGGCCTTACAGGATTCGGAATCGCGTTTCCACAGGGGCCCGCAAGTCCTCAAATACATTTTGTATGCGTTTCCTAAAACCTTCCCAATCATCTCAAAAATGCAAAGCTGGTAAAAGAGAACTTAAATCGGTAGTGCGGTATGGAATTGGACTCCCTTAAATCGTAACCTGTATTCGGGAATGATACCAATCAAGTAGAATTCTGTCAAATCTCGACTAATATACCCTCCAGTTCACGATTTCCTGTTGGCATCCTCCTCTTTAGCGGATGGTTTGAAATGGGTTAGCAATCAGGAACATGTGAAGGGTATCGCCTGAGAAGACACTTTTGCTTGGCTTATTAATACTTAGGTATTACAATGTTTGTCTTGTTTGTCTTGTTTAGTTTGTCCACTTGATGTGCGTACACGAGGATTCAATACATACTACAGGAGAATGGGTATAAAATAAGACCCGGAGTTCGTGTTCTACGATCGGTCTCCTTTATTCACCCATACATCTAACAATATGCCTACCACATCCCCAGTTATTCTCATTCTCGGCGCAGGCCCCAATATTGGACATCATGTGGCTCGAGCCTTCGCTGCAAAAGGCTACAAGGTGGCCATTGCATCCAGAAGACTGAACGAAGAAGATAGCACTGCGGATCAAGTCAAAATCTCTAGTGACCTATCGGACCCAGAATCCGTTGTCGGTGTATTTTCGAGAGTCAAAGCATCGCTGGGGCTCCCCAGTGTTGTCGTGTACAATGGTAAAAATAGCTCCCCAGATCTTGAAGGGATCATCTAGGATGTTGCTGACATTCTTGAAGCTGCGGCAGCAACTCTGAACGATGCGAAGAATCCCTTGTCTCTCTCTCTGAGTCTCAAAGACTTCACCCGAGACTTCAACATCAACACAGCCAGTGCTTTCGTCGCTGCACAGCAAGCCGTCCTAGGCTTCGAGCAGCTCCCTGAGTCTGCGTCGAAGACATTCATCTATACCGGGAACATAACCAACACCACGACCATTGCACCCCTTTTGGACTCAGGTGTCGGGAAGTCCGCAACAGCACACATTATCCAATCTGCTGCTAAAGCTTATACGGATCGAGGATTCAAGTATGTATTTCTCACTCTGAACCCATCTGCAACGTTAGTGACCCAAATATATAGGTTCTATTATGCCGACGAACGGAAAGCTGATGGGTCGCCTGCCTATTCGGCTGTTGACGGAGAAGCGCACGGAGAAATGTACGTACAACTTGCTGAGGGCGAATCTCAAGGACCTTGGCAGCAGACATTTGTCAAAGGTACTGGATATAAGCAATTTTAGCTGGTTGATATTCGTAAAGCATGGGACGAGGTAATCAAGGCCTGAGAGCAAGACAGGGTCATCATGCAGAATGCTTGTTGAACTGGAGACTTTAACACTACCAAGTACCGGAAGTTCCTCATAGGCAGCGCTGACTGTGATGTTGAGACTTCAAGGAACATTACAAATATTTGATTGATACCTTGTTATATCTTGTTTGTTCTGTTTGTCTTGTTTGATGCTTAGTAAGGCGTGCTTGATGAAGTACTGTAGGATAACCGAAGCGGAATACACTCAATATGGATTTGTGAGATCTTGGCGTTACTATGGGGCCACGTATGAAAGCTTCCCCGGATTGATAGCAACTTCATTAATTAATTACATTTGAAGTAAATGCATGCTGCAGCTTCTTGGCTGTGCTTGCTTTGAACACATATGAGCTTCAAGACTTGATAATCAATAACCCTGTTCTATCCAACATGCATTCGTCTCTTTCGCGGATACAAAATGTTTTCGGCTTCTTCACAACCTGTGCATTCTTTGTCGCAGGCCTGGCTGCTTTATCGGTCTTCCTTCACCCTGGTAGACCATCTGCAGAAATCGCGTTAACCAATGTTCAAGTGTGGGTGGATATAAAGCGAGTTCTTCGACTACTGTTCTAACCTACAATCCTAGAGTCAAGGGCCGACCTCACTATTACTCGCAAAAGAAGGAAGAGTACGCCCAGATCAAATTTGATCTCTCCGCCGATTTCTCCTCACTGTTCAACTGGAACACTAAGCAGCTCTTCGTTTATGTGCTGGCCACATACCCTCCAACCAATAGGGCAGGCGACGTTGTTGGATCAGAGCTCAATGAGGCAATAGTATGGGACACGATTATTCCTGCGCCGGTCACAACATGGGCATGGAGCAACATCAAGGATAGATACTTCTCGAAACCCAGCGCGAAGAAGTCAAAGAATAGGCCATCAACAAAAAGATCCACGCCACCAAAGAAAGGCGATTCGAAAGAACTTGTAAAGCCAGGCGTCTTGGCTCTCAAGAACCAAAAACCAAAATACCAGATCACAGATCCATCAGGTCAACTGGCAATGAAACAGAATGCTACCTTGACGGTGGGCTGGAACATTCAGCCATGGGTTGGTGCTCTTGTATGGGATAAGGGACTGCTCGGAGGCCAGCTGGGATCGTGGCAAATAAGCAAAGGAGGAGTGAGTGAGCCATGGGACTTTCCACCTCTAAAAGGATCGAAGGCACCAGACACCGTGAAGACCGAAGGCGAGAGACGCGAAGGCCAGAAGCTTGAAGAAGGCTCTGTGAAGGAGGCTGTACCTACCTGAGGTCATAGAGACCGACCAATATAAATCTTATGATCCTACAATCCTCTCGTGTCCACAGCATACGGCCCACCAATTTCTTTGTGTTCTTGGAAGGTCCTGTCATTGACTACAAGCCTGTCAGGGCATCTGAGGTTGGCTCGATGCGCTGTCACTTCGCCCGTGAAGGCCAAGTCAATACGAATATCTTAGTGCTCTGAAACAGCATGTTCGTACGCACTGTCTTCTAACAGTCTATAACTGTACCCTGGAAAATTTTCTGGCCTGTGTCCCGCCATCTGCTCTGGTATTACAGGCCTTTCAAGCAAATACTACTCGCAGTATAGCCAACGAACATCTTATTGTCAGACATTGGCTGGATAGGGCAGGAGATATCGGTTACAGCTACCTTGATGAAACAGACGAGACAGTCAGTCTAAATGGGGCCGCCCTGTCTGATCAAGCGGGCCTTCTCAAATGTAATATTGCTTCATTTTGGCATGGGTAAAAGGTCGTTTGTGGATCATACCATATTAGTACACAGTAATTAGTATTTCATGTAGAATGATAACTAACTGAATGTCGGCAATCTCCGGAGATCTGCCCCTTGTTGCCGGTGCGGTGTTACTCAGAGCTCCGTTCCGGCAATATCATCCGCCAAACTTCATATATTTTTCTTTCAAGAGATTGGAACCCCACCTCATTGTATGATTTAATATAATCAATCCGACGACTCTCTGTTTGAGGGTTCATTTAAAAGTCTCGTTGGTTATCTAAGGCATCGAGGAAGCGGCCGTCTCCCAGTACTGTAAAATGGGCGGCGGAGAGATCTCGAAGTCTGATACGATCTTGATCGTTGGTGGAGGCACGTGGGGTTGCTCAACAGCTTTACATCTGGCGAGAAGAGGATATACGAACGTCACTGTTCTCGAGCCATACGAAATCCCATCCCCGATATCAGCGGGAAACGACGTCAACAAGATCGCAGAAGAAGGTCGATAGCTTTGAGCCTCCCCCCCCTCCCCCTTCGTACGTTATACTAAGATGTATTTCAGTCGTCCCCGAACAAGGTGATGAGAGGTCTTATGTGACATGGAAGCTATCTCAGGCTGCAATTAACGGTTGGATGACCGACCCGGTGTTTAAACAGTACTATCATCCACATGGCTATGTAGTGGCGGCTAGTAGCCCTGATGCCTTGAACAGGCTGGAACATGAAGAGCTTCCGGAGGACAAGTCGGAATATATCCCACTGGAGACGGCCGAGGATTTTCGAAAGACCATGCCAAAAGGTGTTCTTACGGGAGAGTTCCCTGGCTGGAAAGGTTGGTGGAAGAAGACCGGGGCTGGCTGGGTTCATGCTAGGAAAGCCCTGGTCTCAGCCTCTAAAGAAGCAGAGCGCCTCGGTGTCAAGTTTATCACAGGCTCTCCACAAGGGAACGTCACGTCTTTGATCTATTCCGAGGGTCACCAGAATGGTGAAGTCCTTGGTGCTACAACTGAGGATGGCAAAGAGCATCTAGCGACACGAACGATTCTCTGTGCGGGTGCCACGGCTCCCAGACTCCTCGACGTCAAAAACCAGCTCCGGCCAACAGCTTGGACGCTAGCTCACATCAAAATGACTGCAGAGGAAGTTAAACTCTACAAGGATCTCCCTGTGCTGTTCAACATCGAAAAGGGGTTCTTCATGGAACCAGACGAAGATAAACATGAACTGAAAATGTGTGATGAACATCCTGGATATTGCAACTGGCTTCCGGATCCAGATTCACCTTCCGGCAAGACGAGTGTCCCGTTTGCCAAGCATCAGATCCCTATTGAAGCAGAGGAACGTGCCCGGGGCTTCCTGAGAGACATCATGCCCCATTTGGCAGATCGGCCGTTCACTTTCGCTCGCATATGCTGGTGCGCTGACACTCCGGATCGAAATTTCTTGATCGGACCGCATCCAGACCATAAAGGTCTCGTCCTTGGAATTGGAGATTCGGGCCACGGATACAAACACATCACCAGCATAGGTGGTTTCATTGTTGATAGTATGGAGGGAATTCTGGACGAGAGGATGGCCGAGGGCATGAGGTGGAGACCTGAGACTGCAACGGATCCAGACTGGGTGACGGGTACGCTGGGGAGGTTTGGAGGGCCGAACAAGGTTATGGATTTCCAAGTTGACGTCAAAGGTTGGACGAATATTCCACGCCACAGTTGAATACAGTAATTACATAGGAGACTTGTTGGTACAGTACTGTAGATAAAAGCCCAAACCTGCTCAATGGTACTGTACTGTACTGTACTGTATCCGAAAGATGTCTCAGACCTCCGAAGCCCTCGTTGTTCTTCTCAAACAGATACTTAGACAGGCACAATTCAAAATTTCCCAGGCAAGCGAAAAAAAAAATAAAAATAAAAATAAAAATAAATACCGTCGCTGCTTCCCAATTCCCTATTTCAACTAAGGAAGACAAAATGGAAGGTACAGAGGAAATAGGTCCACCATATATTTAGCTGACTATCACTTCATCGCATTTGCTAAACCTGAAAAAAGCTTAACTTATGTACGTTATAATGAATTAATGAATGAATCCCTATCTTCGTGGCACCTAACAGCTTGATGATTGAGATGCGAAAATGTGGCTATAAAGACTGCAAGAAAAGAATTTTCTCAGCTGAATATAATTCCCTTGTTGTAAGGCTCTAACTATCCATCAGGATAATCTAAATGTATTCTCTACTTTTTTTGCTTTCGATGATAAGAATACTATGTACATTGGTTTAGTAAAGGGTATCAACGAAAAGTACTAGTTGATGAAAAAACAATAGAACCATTTCATTTAAGCGAGAACACTACTCTCCCTTCTACTAGGAGATGATGCATGCCCTTTCTCATATAACCACTTGTAATTAACATTCCCTTTCCCACCACGTCCAGCAGTAGGGCTGGGTGTTCCTGGTCCACGTAAACTCAATGAACTACTGCTATCCTTTAGACTTAAAGATCTTCCTATACCACCGGGTGATGAAGGAGATCCATAGGTCAATCTCCTTCCGTTGTCTCTTTCTCCATTGTTGACGGCTTTGTGAAGAAGTGGGCTGGCGGTAGGGGAGTAGGAAGAAGTGTCACGACTGGCGGTTCGGAACGGGGTTGGGCTTGGGCCACGACCGGAGAGAGGGGAGGTAGAGAATGGTGTTGATACACTGCGGGTGCTTTGAGGGGTTTGGCTGAGAGGCGAGCCTGCGGAGAGGCGATATTTGGGTGGTGTGATATAGTCGTTTCCGGGAGTCGATGGAGACGGGACTGAAGGGTCGAGACCGAGGAGCGCGCGTTGAGATGGGGTGAGAGGAATGTCGGCTAGCGTGTCGGGCTTGACGAACAGTGGTTTGAAAGCGAGAGCGAGATTGATAAGGAAGTAGATGCGAAGAAGGGCGACGAGAATAGTCATGTCAAATCCCGTGGCCGAGCTTAGACGGCGGAGTCTGGGTTATGTGAGTTGCGGAGTCAGGCATCTTGATAGTCGCAATAGCTTACGCAGAATATAGCGTGTCACTCAGGATATATGTGGCCAGCACAGCGGCTCCGTTCCATATAGCACGTTTGAGCTGTCGTTCACCAAAGGTTGCTGCATTCTTCCTTCGCTGGATCTCTTCAAATCGAGGGTGTCTCCAAGTACCTGGTGAGTCTGTCCTGGGACTTGGAGATACAAGCTGACTTCGCGGCGTTGTCGGGGCACTATTCGCCATAGTTGCTGGGATAATCTAAGGTCGAACATGGTCAGCGGCTCTGGAGCAAGAAGAAGTTGTTGGAAATGTAGACATACATTTTCGAACGCGACGAACGTTGTTGAGCTATAAGGGGATAATAAATCTGCTGTTCCGTTAGTTAATCCAATATGATGCCCTTTCTCCTCAGCAAGCCATCATGATGTTTGCCGGCAAGACCTATGATCTTGAGTTGAGGAAGGAGAATCAAAGAGTGAGTTTTCCGAGTTCCTTTGTTGACATTGATTGCAATTGCCTACAACCATCAGAAGTCAACGAACAGTCGGCCAATCGGCATTTCAGGCACATTACAGTACAATACCGTAATGATTCGTGAGAGACCACCACGGAAGTAAATCAACCTACTACTATGTATGTAACTATTGACCGTCTGAATGGGGAAACTCTCCGTAAGGTCCGATAGTTTGATACTCTGCACCACTTTTGATCCTCCGATCTGACATTTCAATTTTGCTGGGCCATATTCCCATAACTCATTGATCAAGATGGTAGTCGGTGATGCGTGGCTCGAGAAGGCCGATGCTTTGCTCGTACAGCTTTTTGCCGGCTGGAACAACCTCACTACTGTTCTTGTGACAGTGATTATACTTTACGTTGCATATCCATGGCTCACATGGCGGGACCCTGATACTCATCCTCTTCTTCTGGCTCGACAGGCGACATCTTCGCCGGTCAGGAAGAAGGGAGAGTCCGCAGTCTATCGATCTTTGGAATGCCCATATGGTTACCCTCTACGCAATGGTTTGAATGTGAAGGATCCAGATGCACCCAAATGGAGCCCCGGTCGAAATGGGGACATCCGGGACATCTGGAGACGAGCTATTCAAGGACCCTTGAATGATGACGGGACACCATCTGGACAGAAAGGGAAGATACTCACAGTTCTTGGACGGGAACAAGTCCTTACCCATGAATTTGAGGGAATATCTCAAGAGATCAATATCGTTGGGCAGCAAATCAAGAGTGCCAACGGGTCAGTGGTGGCTATCTACCTCTCGAATTCCACGGAACTCATTGCATCTATCTTCGGTAAGGAACAACGATCTTTTAAGCTTAGTCACCCTACTGATAGCCACAGCTGCTGCTTTCTACGGCTTCAAGGCTGTGTTAATACCGTACAAACTAACCACTGAGGAGCTAATTAAACATTTGTCACTCGTCAAAGCGGATGTTTTGATTGCAGAGGCTGGCACCGTTGAGCTTGGGCTGGTGACCAAGTCATGCCCTGAATTGTCCAACGTTATCTGGGTTGCAAAGTATGGAAGTCGGCATATGGATTGGAACGAAGTCCCAGAGGGAGTCGGTAGTAAGCTGGATGTTTGCGTATGGCACGAGCTCTTCGACGAAAAGAAAGGCATCGTCAGTTCCGAGCTACCACCGTTCGAGAAGGACTCTACCGTCCAACCATTGGTTCTTTTTAGTGAAGGAACAGGAAATCTAAAACTGATCGAATATACTTCAGAGGTATGTTTGCATTTCCTCAACAGCGGTCCAATCTAACATATCTAGAATATCGTTGCCGCAACCGCAGCGCAGCTCTCAGCAATTCCTCGTGCTCAGCGATACTCTTTGAAGGATACTGTTCTCCCTGCCGATTCACTGACTTCTGTCTACCCACTCACAACCACGTTCGCTGCCCTCTACTCCGGCTCAACCATCGCCTTGAACTCCGTTGCCGGAGATGCCGTCGACATCAGATCTGCCGCGACCGGAGTCTCTCCCACAATCATCATTACTCCATCAGACTCTCTATCCCAATACCACTCCAGAACAACGAGCAAATCAAAAACCATTTTCGAGAAACTTAACCACACCCTTCAATCCCAATGCCTCGACTCCGGCACCATGCCCAAACCAACCACTATATCTAAAGCTATAACAGGCGGCACAGCAGCAATTGAGCCCTCATTCTCCAACCTCCGTCTAATCATCTCATCATATGAAGCCGGGTCCTCGAACCCTCCAATCTCCTCACAATCCCTAGCCAACCTCCGCATCATCACCGGCGCACGTATCATCTACGCACTCACAGCCCCCCACGTTGCTGGCGCAGTCACTCAAACCAACATTTTCGACTACAGGAGATCGAAAGGCCCAGCCCATCTCGGAACACCGTTAAGTAGCGTCGAATTGAAACTCATCGGCGATGAAAAAGACATGTGTGATGGGAATCCCGTAGGAAAGGTAAGTTGTCTTTCTGTTTCTCTTTACCCTTCGCCACTCTCCAACGAAATTCATTATAACCGACCTTATACCATACGAATCGTGCTGACATTTATGGTTTCGCTCTTTAGGTTTTGGTATCCGGCCCCGCTGTCGTAGGTGGTGAGACGGTGATTCAGAATCAAGCAATGTTTAATGATGATGGGACACTTTCGTTTATTTGAAATTTATTGCGGATTGAGATACTGGAATTAGCTGGTGAATGAGTCAGTGAGTGAGTGAGTGAGTGAACGAGGCAGGCAAGTAATAGCAAGCATGCAACAACCATTCGCCTATACATTCATAAACCTGTCTAGCCATCTATCGATTGTCTACGTAATAAAGCTATGGCGGAATAAATTGAACGATACGGACATGGAATGGAATGGAATTGGAATCCAAATGACTCAATGAATAAATATACACTAACTACATAAGCCAACAAGTCTCAATCATCTAAGTATAGATCCTAGACCACAGCATTATACATCTTCAACCCTCTCCTTGGTTTCCCCTTCGCTTCAGCAGCACACTTCTCCTTCGCCTCCTGAACAATCCGATCCAGATCCTGAAATTTCTCCTTCAAACTCAAACCCGCGGGACTCTTCGCAACCGACTCGATTGCCAAAGCCTGTCTGACGGCATTCCACATCGGTACGAGCCAGGAGAGGGTCTGGCTGGGATGTTTTTCATTTACAGTGTAATCGCCAAAGGGCCATAGGACGTCCAGTTTCTGGACGTAGTTGAGGACCTTTCCGTCGGTGTCTTTTCCGCCGTGGACGGTTTGGGCTTTCGCGACGGCGAGTTCTAGAATGAGGCCGAGAACTTCAGGGCTTTTGCGATAGTCGACGTCTTGTCCTGTTCTGAGTTTGTGGGTGGATGCGGTGCTGTAGATGATGGACACTAAATTTTCGACGAGCGTGTTGATTCGGTCGAGGTCTTCGCCTTTCCATTCTGCGGAGACAGCGGCGTTGTGTAGGGCTGGGATGATCTCTCGGACGACGTCGGGGTTCGTGAAAAGGACGCCGGTTTTCTCGCCGTTTTGCGCACATTTCAAAATGATATCGAATTGCCCGACCTCTGAAGCTTTCCTGATGAGTTTGGGGAACCAGTCTGTTTTTTCTGGGTGTTGTTTGCTGAGCTTTAATCCTTCGAGAAGTGTCGGTAAGTTCTCCCATTGTCCGGTCTGTATCATCAACTCGAGGATTTTAAATAAAGTCTGGTGTTTTTTAGGTCTGTCGTGGATACCCAAGGGCATCACCTGAATCTCTGTGCCATCGCTTAAGGACTGAGTGACACCCGGTTCGTTTAGGAGTATCTGTTGACGCGCCGGTCTGTAGATGAGTTTGCGGACGGTGGAATTCACGATTTCTGGTAAGAAGATCTTGTTACGGACTTCAAGGAGGATGGCATCGAGTTCGGAAGAAGAGGTCGGTTGGAAGGTTGGGATGGTCTTTTGACGCTGTTGTGTACTGGTAAAGGTTCGTTGTTGATGCTGTAGTTGATTGGATCTTTGAAGTTTATGCCGGCATGCGCGACATAGGCGCAGGGCCGTTGAAGCTGTATTCTGCGACATTGAGACCCTGACCTCTCAAGCCCGTGGAATGGATTCCACGACTCGGGGATGAAAATGGTGTTTGATAACGACTCAATTCAACATTGGGGCATAATTATATCTAGCTAGCAAAAACTGATTATTACGGTACAGGTTGACCTCTGCGGCGAAACTTTGGCGACGCGCCAAGACTTATTGTACTTTCTTGGATACAAGATGATGCTGCTTTATGCGGCCACACTCACTTGAGCTGATGGAGTAGGTAGAGCGAGCCACTGATTTCTTTCTAGAGTACTCGAAGTATTGGGACGGGACAGGACACACAAGATGCTGTACTGTGATAGAATTCGTTTAAGATAGTAAAAACACAGGCCGTCTGGATATATCCTACTCTGTTCTTGCCTTCCAAGAAGGTGTCAGATCACAGTCGGAATTCCCCAGATTGAATTTTTTAGGTATTCAGTACTCAGGGCCTGGGGTTGATCTCAACGAAGAGGAAGTGTGTATTCTCACATTCCTGGGGCCGCCCCGACATTCACCCTGCCAACAGTTGGGCATCTGTCTACCCACCTTGTCAAATTCTAGCTCAAATTCTAGCTGCAATCCATCTCGATAAGTCCTGTAGACGTCCCTCTGCTTCACTCAGCTCCACCTGTTTCACCCGAGTCACCGGTTTTGTCCTTGGTTCTCTGCGCGACATCCTCTAAGAACTCGGGGGCTCTCGCCGACCCTTTCTGGGGATGAACACTGGTGCTGGGATCTATGCCATGGTCACGATCTCCATCGTCACCCGGTGCGCCGTGCCAGGCGTTGTGGTAGTCTGCCGGGATCTTCTTGGATGGGTCCTTGGTGTTTGATGAGTCGTCACCGGTGGATGAGGTGTTGGAGGTGGGTTGGTTAGCGGAGGTCGAAGAGCCTCCAAGGGTAGATTTTAAAGCTGAGGTGGCTTTTGTGGCTAGATCAGACATTCCGATAGTCTAAGGAAGGGCTGTAGTTGGGATCTCTTGTATTGTAGGATATGGGTGATATATATATATAGGTGGCAGAATGAGACTGCGAGGGATTGATTTGTTTGTTGATGAGTTCAGCTAGAAAGCAAGTAATGATCTGAGAGGTATGTATAGTCTCTAATGAGATGAAGATGGAGGTAATTCGATCGAAACACGTGTCAAGGAATCCGATGGTGAACAGTCGGGTTCTACGTTTCTTTTAAAACATTCGTCCCAAAAGAATATAGTAAGGCATACCTTAGCTACCGCACCTGACAAGAAACTCACTTTACTTACATACCAGACGGTGCCAGCTTTGATGACCGTATGACGTCGTTTGAAAGGGTTGTGTGAAGGATGACGACAAGTTTCATCTGACGAATCCGGTGAGACGGCAGCAGCGGGTTAAAACGAGGTGACATTGTGGATAGTCGGTGCTAAGAGTAAAGTTCCACACAAGCGTGCGCGAATAAAGCTTGTATCCTGGTAATCTCGATGAAAGGATGGGAAAAAGAAAGCGACAAATTGGGTTTAGTGACGAATGCCCCGCGATCTGATGTCAAAGGCGGGGAAGGAACAATCAACTCTGAACACTGGGCACCTTTCTAGGTACGGTACATTATTACATAGTAATGTACTGTATGTGGTACTGTAATAAAACGATGCTTCACGAGTTCTCTTCACCTGTTGAGTATGTGGGTTCCAAATTGGACAACTCTTGGGTTGAGGCTGTTTACTGTTTACTGTTTACGGGAACACTTCAGGGCAATCAGGTCGTTTCGTCAGGTAACCCCAGCAGAAAATTCTTAGTGCGAGTGTTAACTTAAGTACTTGAATTTTGCGAAGCTTAGGCCTAAACTCCTAAGTATCTTTCTCCTTCAATGTCCCAGCTACTTTTCAATATAATACTAGACTTCTAGGAGCCGCCCTTGAGTAAAACTTTAGGTAAAACTTTAGATACCCTTTGTAACAAATGCGAAGACCTATGAGACCCCCAGGTGTAGAGCAGGAGTAGAGATAGTAGGTGTGTCGGAGGGATACTTATACCCCACTGCACACATAGAGTATACTCCTTTTCTCCTCTCCATCGATTTGTTTTCATTATATATAATATAGTAGCACCCAGGGCTATTATCTATAACTTATATTTTATGTATGATATGCGTATGTACTACATTACTATAGTATTCACATCACCCAGAACCTAATCGTTCTGATATCCTTAGATAAGATTCTTAGATATATTTAGAAGAAATTCTTAGAGATACCTAAAATAGAGTTTTGGGTATACCGGAATACTTAGGTATACCTAGAAGAAGTCTTTAGGTATACCCGGGCCCCTCTGAAATAAAAGCCTTAGAGTATTATAAGGAATAGAGGCTAAATTAAAATAGATAGAAAAAAGTCCCCGTATATTTTATAGATAAATAGGGCTCTTTAATAGGTTATATGACCAGAAACCATATTAAATCTTTCGTATTCTTTTTTATACTGTATTTCGCTAGAAACAAGGATTATCTTTATATAAAAAATAGATTGTTATAATTTAATAGTATAACGTTATATAAACCTTTCAGAGCAAAAATAGCTTTTTCTATGTAGTAGTAGTTGTTGTTGTTGAGGGACAGCTGTATAAGTAATCCGGGTCGAAAACAGTTTATTATTTGACCTGACGATACGACCTGATGGCCCGGAAGTATTCCCAGTCAGCTAGAATAGCGCAACCACAAGTAAAGATCAAGGTACGTAAGAATAATCTGATCCAACGTTCGATCGAACGAGAACGTTGTCGTTGTGGAAAGCGTATGAGTTGCCCTCAACGAAAGGAAGTAGCACATTGAAATCCCTATTAGCGGAAAATGTCTATCACCCAGTGGATGAATCTTGAAATAGTCTGACGAGGTTACTAAGGTATCCCCTGTGTAGTGGGTTGAATACAATTACTCGGTAGGGTCAATATAATTCCTTTGAATTGATAGTAAAAGCGGCGTCAAGATATCTATTATCGATCCATCGCGGAAGACAAGCCTGGATCATTGCCAAGACCAGATGGAGACAAGCAGACTGGTCCCTGGAATTTGTCCAACACCTGTCAACTGTCTTGCTGGCTTTCTTCATCACTAGCAGCAGCATCATGGCGACCGCTTCTCGACGGCCAAGCCGCCTGACGGCGATATTTAAAGAACTCGGACTACAACAAAACGCAAGAAGATGTTATCATCGCAGCGAAACCAGTCCAATGCGCAAAGCAAAACTTCTTCTTCCTGAAAACCTCGAACCTCAATTCTTCGACCAATTACCTGCTAGACTACGACCAGATATAGGTACGTTCAACGAGCGCTCAGCTGCCCTATGCCTTGGATTCTGGCCTAAACGATGACTTCATAGTTGAAAAAAAACTGAGAATACTCCCCCCCAAACCCGCCATCAAATTTATCTGCCCTGATCCTGTCGCCCACATCCAAGCAAGCCAAATGTCTCTCCTCGATCCAACCGGGGTCCGTGCAAAAATGTTCGATTACAAGAACCGAGAAGGCGCGAAGGTAGGCGACATCCTCCACACCACATTCAAATCCGGCGAACCACTTTCTGGAGTCATATTATCTATCAAGTCTCGAAGACAAGATACAAGCGTCCTGGTGAGGAGTAACTTGACGAAAGTGGGTACGGAAATGAGCATCAAGGTTTTCAGTCCGAATGTGGCGAGTATGGAAATCGCACAAAGGTCGCCGAAGAGAAAGAGGAGAGCAAGATTATACTACATGAGACAACCGAGACATGATCCTGGAGCAGGTGTGCATAAGGCGGTGGAAACGTACATGAGACAGAAGGCGGCCTTGACTGGTGGAAGGCATGTTGGAAGGACGCCACAAGGGAAGGGAAAGAGAAATACGAAGAGATGAGATGTTGTGGGATAACGTTAAGATATGTATCAGGTTGCTGTGCTTTACAGAGGGGTGTGTCGTATTCAGACGGATCGAAGCATGTATAAAAATTTCTTTTGACACCCGGTGATTGGCTAACTTGATAATAACTCATCCCGAAGATAATCTACGCCGTCCTTTGTGATTTGTGTTGTGGAGGTCTCACATTCTGTTTCCCTCGAAACGTGTTGTCCACTTTCTTTTCTTGTTTCTTTCATCCTCGGACTCTTCGCACTTGGCTTCGGATGCCATTTCCTTTCACCGTGCAACGTTCTCGCTGTGCTGATTCAGTATTAACATACAACCTAAAAGGACGCTTTCACGCATCGAAGAGATCTTAGATATGTCTCCACAAACTCTATCGCTGGACACGTCGCGTACTTCACTTTCAGATGTGACGCTTCTGAAACATGACCTGGATGGATTGTTTCTTGACGAAAGTGACAGGAGAATGCAAGACACAGATCAGTCACCATATCAACAGCAGCTTTCTGTCAGTGTCGGTGTCTTGGCCAAAGTTGAAGTATGGATGCGATCATTTTCGAGCGCGTCCTGAGATACCTCTACTCCGCCAGCATCGATGTCGATTATGAAGACGATGTCTACTCTTAGAGGGTACTGCCTGACGTATATTGTCGTAGCAAGGTTGAGATTGAATGCACTACAGTCTGGGCTCTTGGATGGTATGAGCCAATGTCCCCAAGGATATGAAGATTTTGCTGTATTTCTTGACAATACGACACCCGTCTACACTCTCAAATGTGCTGATATCAAATTTCGGACCTGGTTCATTAGTAGCGCAACCCAGTTCATCAAAAGACACGGCTCATTGCCCGCCGCTGATTTGCCCATGGAAATCAGCCCAGCAGCTGATCTATTGAAAGATATAATATCTGCATGGGAGAATGCCTTCAAAGAAGGGCTTGTCGTGAACAAGGACCCTACAATCAATAAACATATCATAGACCTGCAACGAAATCATGAAAGCTTCATTGAGACGATTGAAGAACAAAAGAAAGAACTGGAACTCAAAGGCAAGGAGCTCACTGATGTGAAGTCCCATTACCATGCGAAGCTTTCCATGTGGTATCAAGACGATCAGGAAAAGGACGGTAAAATCGGCGGCCTTAAATACGAAGTCACGAGACTAAGAAAGGAGCTTGAGCGAAGCAAAGCTGAGAAAACATCTCTGAATATCAGAGGAGAAGTCACAGCATGACATGATTCGTCTTATCACCGAAGTCAAGGATTGGCAAAACGAAATTCATCGATTATACGAGTTTATGAGAGAAGCAATTCCCTCTGAAACCGGCCACGACCAAATGAAGGACGATGATAACGACGGCAACAATGGTGATTGGATCGCCAGTCGGCGGTACCGCGATGGACACTATGTTTACAACCCTATTTTGAACTGTGGACGGATTCGTTTGAGCTAGGTCATCGGGAAGATCGGGACCTAGGGAGAGAAGAATCACCCAAACTGTCTTACAGCAACTGTGTGTAGCCGTTTCTTCCAGGCAAATGGGCTTTCCCAAGGAATTTCAGCCATATCCGCCCTTCAAGGATAGTGTAAAATCGCAAGCTTCCAGCTGTGGGGAGGCAGTATCTACCATAACACGCAGTTGATGATCATCAGCAATGAATATCTGTTATAGTGTATGAACTTGCACAAGTAAAATTGTATATGCTGTGCCCATTCTACCACATCTAGTCTCACTTGTGTGATCACTGTCTAAAAGTAAGCAGGTAGTTATGTGTAACAAATTGGTTTGGCCGAATGAGGTAAAGTTTCAGGGCCATTGGACCCTGCGGAATGACATCGTTTCGTTGGCCATCATCTCTTACCGTGTCACCAAGCAATGCCTTCATCATTCAAAGATAGCTGCTCGATGACTCGAAGAAGTTAAAGAGTGCTTTGGCCTCTTAAACTAACAACACCAAAAGTTTTCGTTATGGAAGGGGACCCGTTTCTTGAAGCACAGGCGTACGTTGACAATTGCAATGCTTGCCCATGCAGCTCCGACTTACGACATTTTCTAGGGATGCGCTCAACGCAATCCAGCATACTCGCTCTTTATTCTCCAGCTACCTCCGTATCCGATCTCTGGCCAAATCCCCAACATCCCCGGAACTCGTCCAATCTCGATCCGAGCTTCAAAACACCCTGGAAGATCTTTCCAACGACCTCCAAGACCTCATCGAATCAGTTCGCGCCGTTGAAAATGACCCTTACCGCTTTGGCCTCGACATCGATGAGGTATCGAGACGGAGGACTCTCGTCAATGATATCAGTGGCGAGATAGAGAGCATGAGAGGAGAACTGCAGGATACAGTACAACATGCTGTAGACCGAGATGGGAAACGCGGATCTTCTAATCTACCGAATCCTGCCGATTTCGATAACGTTCATGGCGCTGATATGGACGAAGATGAGTATGCAGAGTTTGAGCATCAGCAACAACAGGAGATCATGCACGAGCAAGATGAGCAACTCGATGGTGTCTTTAGGACTGTCGGTAATTTGAGAGCGCAGGCTAGCGATATGGGGCGAGAGCTCGAAGAACAGGCTGTCATGCTGGATGACGTTGACACTCTAGCTGATAGGGTTGGCGGGAAGCTACAAAACGGGATGAAGAAGATGGGACATATCATTCGAAAGAACGAAGGTAGGAGTGGTATACTAGATCATCGAGCTGTGAAAACTAACACATCGTAGATACCTGGTCAAGCTGCTGCATTGGAGTCTTAATCTTTGTTCTCATCCTCTTACTAATCTTGCTTCTAATCATATAGCGAAGCGTAGATCCAAGACGACATGGATCACGTGCTTTCTTCGCCGTTTGCTAGAAGCTAAGACACCATGGCATCAGCATTCATGAGACAACTCCTATCGCCCCGTCCCTGAGCGACCTTCGAGGAGGCACCACATCCATGCACATCTCTGTACCATTCCACCTTCGCCGAAACTGCGGCTATGCTTATTCTCCGATGGGGACGCCGTTACATGCCCCTGCGCTTGCTCATTTCTCGTACGTGGGAATTGATGCATGAGAAGAGTATCGAGAATGGGATTCCAGGTACTTCCTCCGAAGTCAAATCAAATCAGCCATGGAATTTATGAATCAACACTAATCGATGATACTCGCAATCGACCCATCAGCTAAACTACTGACGAACCAAGCTTCGGCGTCAACAGAACCAGCGGGGCCTCGATGAGCGTAGTGAAACACCTATGACTGCGGGCTGCGGATTATCGATTCATCTGATTTCCAACCTCCTTGAGAAGTGCGTAGCTCAGATGCAGGGAATCTTTGACCTTGTCATGCGACAGGATCCATATCATCCGTGCCACAAGACACTTTCTGTACGATGTTCAGACCTGTCTGTATGACTGCAAGCTCCGGCGAAAAATGAACGGTCACATACATTCACGTACTATATAACGAAAGTCAATTGAACACAATACATTCCATCAATGTTTAGCTATCTGAACCTGGTCCATATACTTCATTACTTCCTAACATCTAATTCCATCATCAAACCTCCCAATTCCTCCCTAACCTTGTACTACGTCAGACCCCCTCCAACCTCAATCTAACCCAAGTCCCCCTTCCACTCCTATTCTCAATTGTATGATGAAACCTCAACCCCGTCTCCTCTTCCCCCTCCTCCCTCACCGCCTCAAAGACATCAAACCTCTGACAAACCCTGACGACCACATACGCCGCGACTGTTCTCGCAAACTGCTGTCCAAGACACTGTCTCACGCCACCACCGAAGGGGATGAACTCGAAACCGAATTTCCTGTTTTCCCACCTCTCGGGTTTGAATTGGTTGACATCGGGACCCCAGAGATCGGATCTTTGTTGTAGAGCGTAGGTCGGGATGAGGACTTGCTGGCCTTTGGGGATGAAGATGGGAGATTGATGGTCGGGGCCTCCGCCGCGGGGCAGCGTGGTGTCGTTGAGGGCGACGCGTTCGTTGAGCGGGATGACGGGGGCGATGCGAATGGTTTCGTTGATGATGGCGGTTAGGTACGGGAGATGAGCGAGGGAGCGGAGGGATTGAGAGGTTATGGGTTTGGAAGCGGTGTATGGGCCGTAGAGTTCGAGGATTTGCGAGCGGAGTTTGGAGAAGACGGCAGGGTGCCGACTGAGGAAGTAGAAGATCCAGCCGAGGAAGGCGGCGCTGGCGTCGCGGCCGGCGAGGAGGATGTTCAATGTTTCGCCGCGGAGTTCGCTGGGATTCTGCGTGTGACGGGCGAGTTCATTCAGGAGAACGAACCGGTCTTGCGTGGCGTTGAGGTGGCGGGGGAGGGACGATAAATACTTTTCACCTTGAGTGAGGCGGAGTTGCACGAAGTAGTTGGCGTATCTTTGAACGGCTTCACAGTGTCTGTCGCCTTCTCGAGTGGGTAACAGCCAGCGGTATTTCCAGAGGGCGCCGCGGGTCTCAATGTATTCTTTTCCTGCATGGATATGATGGCCAATGTGTTCATGATCGGGTGGGGCGTGGCCTGGAAGGTACGGGAGCTCGAATCTTTCAGAAGGGTTTTGAGAATGCACAGAATAGCCGTAGAGGAGTTCAGTATTGACGTCGAGCGTGAGATTGGCAAAGTAAGGGTATAGGTCTAGATCTCGTGTCCAGATCTCTTTCTCTTTGGTCCGATCTCGTTGCTGATCGAGGGCTTTGAAGAGTTGCTGCACATGTCTCTCGATTAGATCTAGGTCGTTGATCTGATCTCTTGCGAATTGTGGTCGCACGAGTGCGCGGTAATGCTTCCAAGACTCTCCACGGGACACGAAGACTCCTGGTCCGAACAAAGGTTTCCAACTTTCAAGTCGATTCTGTCCAACATCCCAATCATAAGATTGTGTGGCCAACATGGCCTGCACATTCACGGGGTCTCGCGTGATTGTAAGCTCGTAATCTGATATGGGTACTTTACAAGTGTGCACATCCTTGCCAAGCTCTTTGTTCAAGGTCTCGACGACATATTGAGGACCTCTTTCCGGCTTTGTGGCCCGTACGCTCTCAATGAGTGTTCCGAACCCAAGGAAGCCCTTCAATGGAAGTGATGGAGGGGGTAGACAGCCTCTCCTTCTAGCTTCTTGGGCATTGCGTCGCCGGATAAGCCAGATGGTGACTGCTTTGTAAAGGACAAACAGCCCCAGAGCAAATAGTGGTGCTAAGATGAAAGGACGCATGATGGCGAATGCAGGATAAGGTGGGAGACAGCGAAAGGAACTGGGGGAATGGAGGGACTCTCTACCATAAATACTCACGATGCGCATGCTTACCGGCCATGTGGTTACCCAGGCTTGGAAAGCGGCACAAGCTTTTTTGTCATCCCCTACCTGAAGATGAAGGCGGCAAGAGATGTGCTGAATTGTACGTCAAATATATTCAAACAGGGTTACTCCAGGCCGAACACATTGCTATCGGACATGGTACGCTTCGCTTGTTCTCTAAGTAATAGAGTCCTTGGATTCGTGATTGGAGCAAGATAGTTATCATTCTACTTTCAGAATGTAGAATGAGCTATGATCTGCGAGTGGCTTGCAGACAGTGGATATTAAATAGAGTGCTGGAAAGGGCAATGATGTGACTGATAGCGGAAGCTTTGAACCAAGTGTTTGGAAACTTGCACGTATAGACCCACAATCCGTCAGATCAAAACTCTTGTAGAGTGCAAGACACGCAAAACAAGATAACCATAAGTAATCGACAATGCAGACGACTACTGTAGATGGACGATCAGACACGTATCCGGGGAGCGTTCTACATTCTAAATGCATCCTAATGAGGTCGAAGTGGAATGAGGGCATACGTCAGAAGTCGTGTTCTTTGTTATGGAACTCATTTACTTTGCGAGGATTGCATGTGTCTAGGGGAATTTTGATTAGTGATGCTCACATAACAAATGCAATGCAAGAAACTCGCACAATGAAATAGGTGCCAATCCATATCATGTTCCCTATAAGGTCATATCTTCCATCCATACGGGGATTGCTGGAGTCCATTCAAGGCCACTGTTTGCCCCAATCTAAACGTTCAGCTAAGATATCCCAACATGCTGGATTTTCATCGGCCCTTGCCAACCCCTGGAGACCGGAGACAACAAATGATAGCTGTCGCTTCATCCTGTTCTCCACATCAAATATTTGATCAACATGTGAAAGACCATCTTGATCCATAGAAAACGTAGAGTAGCCTTCCACGTCAGAAGCTTCGTCTTCATCCGAAGAGTCCGTGTCCATTAGCTTATTTGTTGGTGCCTGGGTTCTCGTGGTGACAAAAGACACGGCGTCAGCATTGAAATCTGCATCTTTTGAGACTTGACTGGCACTCGTGACATCAGAGAACCTTATGCAAAGGTCTAATAAATCTGTGACTGCATCTCGCAAAGGTCGCAAAGCTCTCGTCAAGAGTAGACGGTGCTGTAGGTTCATCACAAATAGGTTATGTGCTTTTATCATCGAATCAAGATCCTCAGCTCTGTCGAGTGCTTCTAAAAGGTCACTGGTTCCAGCTTCTACAACGAGCCCCGTAATGTGATCAAAGATTGTTTTGGCGAAATTCAAGAGACAATGACGAATCGAACGAACTCTCCTATAGGATCGCAGATCCAGGAAAGGTAAGTTCTGAAGACTGCGACGCTCGAGTGAATGGGTGGCTCTACGGATTTGCAGCAACAAGGTCGCTGCTCTCTGGTAGCCAACAAGTGACGTTTTGGAGATAATGTTACCGAGGGACCATGGCAGGTTATAGGTTAGAGTGAAACCTCGGAGGATGTTGACCGATCGCCGATGATGAATGAGATTTCGGGAATACCCAGGTACCGTTTGGATCCTAATGCTCTGGATGTTGACAGTCTCGACTTCAGTAAAAGCATTTCTGAAAAGCTGCCCAATAACGTATTGATCATTCCAATCACTTCGACATGTATCTAGGCGATCAAAGATTTTGGCGGAAACTAGGTCTATCGCAGAGCCCATATGGCCGAAATAAACATGTCTCAATGCAGTAAGGACCCGTCGAAGGCCACAATGTTGATCAAGGACCCGATGCAAAACAGCACTGGTTGCGTTAGACTCAGCTCGAAATATATCCTCTAATAAATCTTGAAATTCGTGCTCGAACGATATTAAACTCGAGGTAGAATGCATTTTTGAAGTCAGAACACTCGAGTCGAACCGCGATACAGCTTCTGATGGAGCATCCAGAAGTCCAAGGAACGCAGCAGATTTCCCGGTCGAGAATATTCTGCGAGTATGAGGCTTTATGAACTTAGGAAATCCAATATCAGATGGACTATTTCCAATAGTAAACCAATCACTCCAAACTCGTGATTTATCCAATGACTCAGTTCTCGTAATAAATATATCTTCCCTTAAATCAAGAGATCCATGTCTCATCCAGCGCCAAATAGGTTTTAGATAGACAGCAAAGCTTTGTAAGAACACATCCCGCATCATGGCCACTGCTTTGGACTGACCGGCCGTTTCAAGTAGGATAATGTTGTCAAACATCGATTCCAGGCAAAGTATTGTTTGATTTCCCTGCGTGTTTAGTTTGCTAATGATTGGTAACAGGCCTAGCAGAGGGTCGACGGACTCCTTGATATTGTCTGTGAAGGATAACATACTTACAACACGGTCATTAGTGATAGAAATATATTCGGACTCGTGTCGTGAAAGGATATGGTCAAATGATGTCAGATAGTGTTCGACAGCTTGCTGAAAAGTTTGGACCACGGAGAAATGCTGAGGCGTTTGGACAAACAGCCTGACATGATCGACTTGCATGCCGAGCAAACCTAGAAATCGAAGCGCACCCTGAGAAGATGTGTAACCCAGCCGTGAAATCTTGTACCGTTTGTCAATCTCTATGAAACCATCGACCCTCCAGAACAAGCTCGCTGGGAGACCAAGTAACATAAAGATTCCTTCTCTGATTGCCTGGAGCTCCGTGATCTCAATCAAATTATCCTCGGAGTGCCAGAACTGCGCCCTACTCAAAGAGCTCTCCAAGTCATCTGCGACATGCGCCGTCTCAAGAGCACCATCCGCTGGAAGGTCATCCTCTACGTTACCAGTCTCTGATGCGATGGAAGTGCTGGCAGACGTCGCAAGCTCGTCTTCGTCAGAACTATAGTCGGTAAAATGTATTGATCGCCATATCCACTCTTTCTTGTTGATGGGGTCGAATTCTTCGATGTCATCCCAGGTCAAACTTTTCGTTTTCTTAGGTTCCTTGATGAGCTGTTCCAAGTCCACAACATTGCTGTTGGCCAGAGGGTTGTTGGAAAGATGGAGCAGAAAATCAAGAATGTCGGGTGTGAATTTGGTGGATCTGCCCATGAGCTCAACCAAGCGAGCATGCAAAGCTTCAGCAAGCTCGTCATTGTTCAAAACGGAGAACTTCTCGAGGAGTCCATCCAACCTAGTTGATACATCGAACTGGTTGGTTCTTGCATAATTATGAGTGCGGATCTTCCGGACAAAAGCATCCCTCTGTCTTTTCACTTTAAGCGTATCCTGAGGACATGTGAGTTGACAATCCAGAAAACTTGGACTGGATCTTACCTGACTTGTCTTCCGGAAGGAAGCGAAGAGCGACTCTGTCAAGGCGGTAGCTGGATTCGATTGAGCCATGCTTGTACTTTGGCACTGAAGTTGCCCGGAACCATATTCACCTCATAGCATAAGTTGAGCCACTGTCAACAGGCCCCCGATGAGAACGGTGAATCATTGCAGATACCAGATGTCAAACCTGTAAACATCTCATTTGTTTTTCTGGGCGCGTTTGTCTGGGTCGCGATTGTGGGGCAAGTTGTACTACGTATGTAAAGTTGGTGCCGGGAAATCCGTCTTCGGTTTAGGCGGTCCCGTCGTTTCGGGTATGATCGCAGGTTTGGCGCGCCGCCGCTTTTGACGTCTATAAGAACCCTCGTCCCTCCCAATGTTCTCTTCCTCCCAACCTGTTCTCTTTCTCACCTCGTATAAACGTCATATACCCGTCGTACGTCACGCACTACAGCCTACATCGTTCTCTACCGCGTTAAGCCCCCCCTCTTTCCCTTCGATTCTCCACCAGTCCCTTCGATTTCCGCCTCGCCTCGAACCAATGTGTTCCGATCACCCTCTTAGTGCTCGATCGTCACGGCCTCTGCGCCCCTCGATGCAGCCGGTTTCTGCCCTCTCGAAGTTTTTGAGTCCTACATGAAACATTTGGCTCCACCGCCCGCACAGTCTGCTGATTCAGCTGATCCGTTCCCGTCCGTCCAAACACACCTCAACTAGGGATCCTGAAGGGTTTCGCGACGATGTCTCCTTGTGCCGCCTCGCCAGGGTGATTCCTCGTGATGGGTCTTCTCTGCCGGTTGTTCTAGGCTTACGAAAGAGGTGGGAGATCCTCACCAAAAGTAGCTTTGGTCGCTGTGAGGGAGGGTTGACATTCGGCCGTGCTACGGCGCCATCGGCGCTGAAAACTGGGTGCAGAATGAGATGGTAGCCTGAAGCTCAGCTTGTAGTTGGTACAGGCTGGCGTAGTAAGCTGAGCGTTGTACCTGGCATATCCAATGGCAAAAATGCCGCACGAGTTGACTAGTACCGTGGTCTACATTGCTGCCTGCGCTCCGCCTCGCCTTAAGTCTGCAACGTCGAGTTGGGCCGAGTCTTTTCACTTTGATCCTTAGCGCTCGGGGAAGAGGATCGTCATTATCTAATCAGGGTATATTGGCGTGTTACAAGTGGGCTTTCGGCTGCGGTCTTATTTCGAAGTCGATGGTCTACAGTGATTCCTAAAATTTGAGCCCGATGATAACGGGACACGGCGGAAGTTGGGGATCTCGATTTTGTAAAACACGATTTGGCTCGGACGGACGTAGACGTCGATACTGCTTCACAGATGGTAATTATAATGGTGGGCGGCCGTCTGTTTGATGAGAGCTTGGTCATCAGTCGACGGTGACTGCCAGATTGCCCACAATACTACTGGAAATCGCTGTCTCGGGGGGTTGAGGAGTTGGTGCCCCATTCCATGCGTTGAGCTGAGACCACCGGCACCATGATCAATGCCACCATCAGGGATGCCTGAAGCCCTTGTCCATTATCACATTTTGGTGGCATGACCTGCTCCACTCTGTCGACACAACGACCTTCCCCATCCACCTACAAGGGGTCACCGGAAACACCAGCAGCGAAGTTGGTTACTTGTAGACGAGTGCGTCGACTCGGCAGTTGTGGAAAGGGAAAGACGGTTGTTTGGCAGTATGCTGACTGTCTATATGAAAGGCACCATTTCCTCTCTCATTTTTGGCCCTCTAATCCATTCTATTTGACATTGATTTCATCTACCAACCGTTTTCTTATCCCTCATTATTTCTTAGTCATAGCGACCTTTATCCCGTATCAACCTCGAGTAAATATAATGCCCTTGGGAATCAGCACCTTCAGCAAGTCTCCCATAGTTATTAGATCTTCTACTTTAGCGTCGAGCAGATAAAGCTCAAAATCTTGGGCTGAGATAGCATCAGACACAACAGATTTCATCGATTTCGTCGATTTAACTACTTCTCACCGGGACCCTCCTTAAGAGTATCTAGTACTACGAGAACTCTTGAGACCAATATATAACAATCCTAACGACCGCAGCATTCGAATTACTAGAGATTATAGCGGCGGTATAATATATAACAATAAAGTTAAACCCGATAAGAGAGCCGACGAAAATAATAACGATATTAACTACAAAAATAACACCAACAACCTTCCATCTCTCCGAAAGATATTTAAATAGAACGAAGCACCATTGAAAATAAAAAACAACCTCAGCCCTAAAATAGTCTTATCCCCAACCCCAGTCAATAGAATTAGTATAAATAACGGTCGTGAAGACGACAGCAAGAAGATTACCAATTCAACCGCCGAGACTATCTCAAACGTATAAACCGGTATTAGCCAAAATAAATCGACGAGATTTTATATTATAGTGGAATATAGTAGGACCGTATATACTAACATATTATTCTAAACCACCCGATTATACTAAACGATAGTCAGCCTACTAATATATACTACAACGGCATTATCCTCAATAATGAACAGCGTACCTGTTAGGACTACCAAAGCATCAAACAGTCAG
>LCWF01000123.1:0-77651 GCA_001006345.1 Phaeomoniella chlamydospora | reverse complement strand
GAGAAAAGGTGCGCAGGTTCTAGGGTGGTGGACTTAACTTGGACTTGTCTACAGAGTATGACATCGCATGGCGCTCGGGCTTATCTGTTACTGGAACAGCCTAGCCCTGTCATATTCAAGGCCCAAGATCATATCTCCCAGATATTCAACCGGGCTCATGTTCCCAATGCCATACCATTAGTAACATTGCCCGAGACCAGACCTCGACCGTTCTCATACTCCATCCATGCGCTTTTCAATCCCCAGACGCTGACATCAACCTTAACGCCTGTATTCAAATTCCCTGTTTTGATCACAATCGTATCCAGCAGTTGTTCGGGGAAAACACTGATGGTCCCCGCCCTTATCCCTCCATTGCAGAATATCTCAAGGAGCGATCGATCGTAGACGCCTTCTAACCTGAAGTCCACCGTGCTTCCCTGAGAGCTGTCGATGAGATTCGTAACAAAGAATTTGTCCGTGAAGAAGACGTTATCAAATCCATAAGTCTTGCCACGGTTCAGGAACAGATCTGATCCAAGAGGTAATTGACCAAGAGATATCGATTCCCCAGAGATAGAAGAAAAGAGCGTCATGTTGATATCTCCAGAGGGAGCAGATGTCGGGATAGAGGTAACATTGACAGAAAAGTAAATTGCATTGGATGGCAAGATGTCCGAAGCAAAGTCAACAAGAAGTGTACCGTTGCCCAATGATTGATTAGATGCTAAAGGGGTGGACAGAATTGGGGTCAGGTCATAGGGTGCCGAGACCAGATCATAGCCACTTCTGGTGGCGTTGGTAAGATATTGTATGCGAGGAAGCGACATGGCAGATCTCCAGCCCTCCAGATCCCCCGTTGGGACCAGATTTGTATATTGCCAGTTGCTCGCCCAAGCTACAGATACCTGGGGTTCCGTGGCGGGAATCCCATAAAAGAACTGACCTGCATAGTTGTCTTTAGCAAAGTCTGTGAAACGAGTAGCACCATCAACAGCAGTGAAATGTGTTCCGTTGAAATCTCCGGGAAAGTATTGAGTTATAGATCCGCCCAATGGAGAGCCAGGATTGATAGATATCATCATGACATACATTGTTGTTCTTGCGGGAGAGGATATGACGTCCTGAGAGGTAAAGACGGGAATTTCCACCATATTTGGGCACTCATATTGAGAACCTAGTAATCCAGCATGAGAGAAGTTTGATGCATGACTCCATTCTCGCAGATTTGGTGAAGTATAGATCCCAATGACAAATTCGGTGGCATAGGCAATGACCATCACCCACTTCGACGTCGGGGAATACCATATCACTTTCGGATCGCGAAATTGCGTTGAGTTGATATCAATCACAGGGTTTGACTCGTATGGTGTAAATGTATAGCCACCGTCGAGAGAATATGCGATATTCTGATCCTGGACAGTTCCCGAGAGAGTATATACTGCCACTACGCCGTTGGTCTGGTTCGGAAAGAAACCTGAGGTATTATTCGAGTCGATTACAGCAGACCCAGAGAAGACATAAGTTGTCGAATTTGGTGGGAACAGAGCAATTGGCTGATTTTCCCAATGGTATAAGTCATACGATGTTGCATGACCCCAGTGTTGGTTCCCAGCAACGGTTGCAGTCGGGTTATCTACAAAAGATTGAGCAATGTCACTTGAACAGCATACTCTCCAGCCACTCACATTGGTAGTAGAGATGCCATAACCCTTCCTCATCTCGGAACATTCCGTTAGGATCGTTCATAAACCCCGAGGGTGGACTGAAATGGACCTGGGGCCTGAGTGGTCCATTGTAATATCCTGAAATGGGCGTTCCTGTTGGGACACTGGTGGTGCTTGTGCTGATGGTGGACTGAGATACTGTGATTTCTACTAGCAGCGCTATCACAGCGCAGAGCCTTGAAACCCTCATCATTGATGTTCACCTTGATCCTGTTGGTTTTCAAAGGACCTTGAGAAATTGACCGTGGAGAGTCATATCATTATATAGCTAGTGCAAGTACTTCTGCCAAGTCTATTGACGGAACCGTCTGCTGCCTACTTACATTGTAGTGGAAGTTTTCTCTCAATCGGACATTATAGTCTCGATATCAGAGTATGCCGCGGTCAATGATGTACCGAGTTGTTCTTAGAGTCAAGAGGCAAATGAATGAACGGTGATAGATATGGGGAAAATGTTGCGTGGGGAGGTCCACATCTCCAGATTCAATGACAATTCATCCGCAAAACGGTCCGATTTTGCAAGAGTCACCTACCGAATAAGTATATCCAGTGCGAAATCTTCATCTCACGAGACCTTGTGTTGAGCATCTAAGTGGATACAGAGGACTTGGAAAAACTCAATGTAGCGGTTTGCATCTTGTGTATTTCTCCTTGGCACGGATATGTATAAGTGTAGTGAAAATGGATGGTTCATGACCGTGTAACGAAAACCAAACCCCTCTGCCATTCATTGATAGGAAATTATAAGAGCTGACCCCGGTGTCATATCGTCAATACAGCAACATCTGTTGCAGCTGCCTACACAGAGTATGCACAATTCACCTCCGACAAAATGCCATTTGGCGAGATTCTTGAGTCCACCCAACGCCGAGCAGAACTCGTACTTCCCATCGCAAACGCTATTCATATACAGCAAAAGTCTTTTGAAAATTAATACATCAGACCCCAAGCGTGTATGCAATTATGCTTGGCTTGGTGCAAGTCTCACCATGAGGCCTTAGAACGGTCACGGAGCATCAAAACAGCATCGACTTGATCTTCTTCCCATTTCGCTCCCATTCTGCTTTCCATCCTTCGAATCCACCAACATTTTTCTCCCATTCGTCCTTCACTTCCCACGTCCTTCTGTCCCATTCTCGAGCTAGATCCTCCCAGTCTTTGATGGCCTTCTCGTTTTCTTCCTTGTTTCTTTTTGTCTCATCCACGTACGGCCGTTTTGCATCATCGCTGGCATCCCGCCACATTGCCCCCAACGCTATTCGGATCTCGTCCCTTGTCGCCTTTGCTGTTTCAGGATTTTTACTCTTGGAAGTTGCCTGCTTCTGTTTATCACACTGCTCCTTCACCTCAGCCCAGTGGTCCTTCTGGTACAGCAGGAATGGATTGATTCCAGACTTGGCAGGCTTGGCAGGTGCAAATCCGATGATGGAATAAATGTAGTCCCACAGAGCCGTGTCATACGCTTGCTGTGCACCCGAAGGCGTTTCCTTTGCCGGTCGTGTGAAAGTGCCTGTAGGAAGGACTTCATCTCCCTTCCGCTTCTGGGGAAGCACTGCGATCTCTTCGGTAGTTTGACGCCTGAGTCCTTGCGACATGGTAGTCGATGAAACTATTGGGTCGGCAACTTCGACAGGCCCGATTAGAGAGTCTACGACTTCGGCAGCCGCACGGAGACCGGATATATATGCTCCATGGACCGTTGCCGGATGCGTGCCACAAGTGGCTTCGCCAGCAAAGAAAAGGTTATCGATTGGCTTGGCCATAAGGTCGTAATCTTGGGGTTCGGATCCGGCAGCCACAAATGAGTAACTACCTCCTGCGAAAGGGTCCGATTTCCATCGTGTCACAATTGCCTCTAGAGGATCTGGGACCTTGTTGTCCTTGAATACCCTCCGCAGATGTCCCATACATTCCTCAATCAGATCCCGATCCGATGCACGCTCTGCCTCATGGGCGGCATCTCCAGCCATCAACGCGATCAGAACCGGCAGACCACTTGTTTCGATGCAGTTCCAGAATAGATAGAACTTTCCTCGACCTGCTCTGTAGTGCTCCTGACGTGAACCATCCGTTCCTGGTGAACAACCGTGTAGAAGACCAAACATGTCTCGCTCAATATCCCAGAATGGCTCATCGAAGACGAGAATTAGCTTGTTCAATAGACCAAATCCAAGGCGTGAAATGGCACCTTGTTTCCACTCTGGTAAAGGAGGATCAAAGGCAATCGATTGTCGTTTGAGCACACCAAGTGGTGCACTGAGAACAACTTTGTCAGCCTCGAACACCTCACCGTCCTCGCAGGTAATCCGAGCTTTACCGTGTTCGGATGTGGAGGTCCCATATTGTATTTTGGCGACCACCTTGTTGGTGCGCACATCTAATTTCTTTGGGTATCGCCATAAACCACGTGGCAGCTGTTGGTATCCACCTACAACTTGTGCATGCTCTCCCTCAAATTCATTGCCGGTATCTTGGTCCCATCCGGCTAGGCTTAGCTTCTCGACATTTGTTGCATTTGCATATTCCAGATTGGCATAATGCCAGTTGATTAACCTGTATGCCTTGGATCTAAAATTTAGCATCTTGTGGTATTGAGAGATACCCTCATCCATCACTCTGCCCAATGTTTGGTTCGGGTCAGCAGCAAGTCCGTCCAGTTCCAACGACGCATCTGGCTTGACATTTTCTTGAAGGGCGAAACCTATCTTAACTGCAGCTTTTGCGGCGGGAAGATGTATCTGGCTGTCTGTACTGGTGGATGCACCCTCGGTCGGCTTATCTTGCTTCGGTGCTTTGTGAAAAGCACCTTTTCTTCGAGACTTTGTTGGAAGAAGCCGATCTATTGTACCCATAGCAGCAGCTTCCTCAAATTGGTTGATGGTAATACCATCATCATGGAACGGTGGGTCGCGACCAGCGTCAACTAGCTCCTTTTCAGCTTCTGCTGTCTTCCTGATTTTGTTTTTCCACCGGTAGTCTCCTGTGCGATCTAGCACGTCATTATATAATCTTTCACACATTGTATCCTGAGCCTCATTGACAGCAGACCCATCAACATCGTACAACGTAGAAAGATCTCTCAGGGAATGGTAGTTCAGTGCCAATTGACCTCGGATAATAGAATCGAGTGGATTCCCATGCTCAAACCCGACTATTATGTGAGCTCCCATCTCTGCGGTCGGTCTTTGATGCCGCTCTAGGATCCTTGATTTCAACGCCGATAGAGGATGGGAATAAATTCTTCCCCCAATGCGACTGCGGCCTTCGAGAATGATGACTTTTGGAGTTGCATTACTTGGGTAATGTTGATAGATGTTGGTTAATTGTCTTCCGCAACTGAGCCCTGCCATCCCAGCACCGATCACCACGATAGTAGGCCCTTCTGCGGCTTGCCGCTTACTCTTGTTGATCGGCATTGCCAAAGACGTGTCAACACAGCCGAAGTTGATATAGCCTTTTCGCACAAGCCATTCATAAGCAAAACATGCTAGTTGTGTCCATCGATCGTCTTTTGCACAGCCTATCGCCTCCTCAATAGAAACACTAACATTCGGATTCCGAATCCACAGGCGTAAAATTCCATTTCTAATGTTTATATAGACTGTAGTATGGAGATGGCAAAGGCTATCCTTCAGCAGGCGATGTTCGTCAGGATGTAGAGCATATGGATTCAGCCTCGATGCTTCGGCCGCCGCCACGCATTGCCGGCCATATTCGGCAGGAGGGAGTCGTGCAGGTATGGATGACTTCGCATTGAATCTGACGAAGGACCCAGAACGAGAATATAGAGATCGGTTGCTGATCGTTGCCGATGGCTTTGCAGGAGATGTAGACGATGAGGTTGATTTCAGACCGTTCACAGGCGTCATCAGGGACATTGACGTTGTTGAACTATTAGGTGAATCTCGATCTCCTATTCCATTTTTCAGACTGCGGAGTATACTTGCACGGCTTGACGTATCGTCATCATCTTCAGCTTTGACAAATGAGTCGGTAGTTACAGAATCTCTCATATTTTCTTCCACTTGTGTGTACGCTGGAGATGGCGGTAGCTCTGTAGTTGATGTCGAGTCGACCTCGCTTATCACGGCTCGGTTATCTTTGATAGAGGCAGTATCTGGAATGTTGTATGACAATGATTCATGACCATTGGCAGAATCTCCCTGTCGTGTAAGATATATGGTATCATTCAAAGGTGCCATGATCCCTCCGGATTGATATAGTGGTTCTTGTATTCAGTACGGGATCGGTTGAGCTATGATTGAACAGAGAGACATCAGAAAGAATGAAGTAAAGGTTGTCCCTGTGGTGGAAGGTCAGTTTCTTTAATGTTCCAATTGATGAACACAAGATATATCGGTACCTTCTTCTCAGGCCATCCCCTTCTCTATATATCTCCCAGACTTGTTATCTCACCTCTTTGGAGCTTGACTTTCTCTTTTCCCACTCAAAATGCAAATGATGGACAGCAAGAAAAGCGGTCGAAATCGTAGTCCAGAATTGTTTGTGGTTGTGCTGATATGATCATTATATGTCGAGTCTTGATTGATGCTCAAGACGTCGGTTCATCTACTGGATGTTCTTTCTCCACTAAACCAATTTTGCCTCGCGCTGTGGTCCGTCAACGACATATCTAGCACCCTCGCTCCGGATGGACTGTAGGATATCGATACTACATATCAGACCCTTTGTCTAGGTCCCAATTATGGGCATGTACGCTCTGCATACCTCTATTCGCCATTTCTCCATCTCCGCAGCTGCGCTGATAACATGATTGTGGCCTTGTCAGCCGCGCAAGAGGGGCCCTCAACGTGGCCTCCGCACAATTGAACCGCACCGATTACGATATCCGTCCCAAGTTGAATGAAGTCAGTCATCAAGAACATATTATTCAGGAACACATCGATAGCCTTCTGTGGCACATATTAAACACTACAAACCAGTTTTAGACACTGGATGATGTTAAGATGGTTGTAATGCTCTCGCCCGCAACCGCGCTGCTGTAGATGAGCTGGGTCAGATGTCTTGTTCAAAATCAAAATGAACCGGTATCCAGCTTGAACATTTTATCACTATATCGATCTCGCAAAGCAAAGGTAAGGGAGGCTTATCAGTCTTTCAATGGGTGCGCTGGAAAACGGCATGGGACGATGTCTCTACTACCACGACTTCGCACAGGGATCAATGGCGCTGAAGTACTACGGTTGGTCAAGAAATTAATGCGCCTTGCAATCACCTTACGATAGCGAACAGACTCATGCTGACAGCCAAAAATAGAGCATTTCTACGTCCTCAGCAATCGCATCAAGCCCCGTCTCAGCGAGAGTTGTATTGCCAATCCCTCAGACTGGTAGCTTCCGGCAGTGAATATTCCTCAGAGTGATAGCCCCGCTATGTTTGCGCCATGCATCAAATGACAGCGCTATATTCATCAGAAGAGATGCCTAGGAATAAATACAGGTTTCGAGCTCATGAGGTCAGCTATATTGTAAATGATAGTGTTATTGAACATTTACTAAAGTCGCATGTGACATGCCGCAGGAGTTTCGATCTAGTAATCTTTGCGATAAAGCAAGAAGGATGATAAGCGCTGCAACTATCTATTTCTTTACAAGATCACACACTTCTTTGGCAAGCCGCAGGGCCCGCTTTCCGCCTCCTCTGTCTTTTCAGTAGTTGTTGGCTTGGTCTCTGTTGCTGTAGATGCTGCACGTGCAGCGCTACTTGTTGTCCCTTCAGCTGAGGCTTCGTTCTTCTTCTCACCCGAGACGCCATCGGCTAGTCATGCTGAGGTAAATTTTGCAACGTGCTCGTAGAAGCTCTTGCCTTGGATCTCTGCAATCTCGAGTTCCAAAGCGGAAGGCTGGCGGCTACCATCAGAGCTGGCGAAGGTACCAGCACCCCATGGAGATCCACCGTGGACTTCGTTCAAGTTTGTGAGCTGCCCAAAGGCCTTGGCATAGCCGAGAGGGACAAAAATCATGCCTTGGTGGACAAAAGTGGACAAGGCTGCAACGGCGGTTGACTCTTGACCACCACCGAGACCAGCAGTGGAGACAAAAAGACCAACAAACTTGCCATACCAAGCACCGGTGGCCCAGACTTGACCGGCAGCATCAAAGAAAGTCTTCAATTGGGCTGGGAAGTTTCCGTATCTTGTCGGAATACCGAACAAAACAGCATCGTACGCAGAGAGCTCGGCGGGCGTGATGACGGGGTAATCGCTCTTTGGTGGGGCGTGCATTTTCGTGAGGACATCTTCAGGGAGGGTCTCTGCAACTCTAGGAACAAGTTGTTAGCACTTGTTCTAACAGCTACGTTGTCTCGAATGCGCATGATGTTCGATCAAGCTCGTTCACAAGATGGAATGACGCGGTGCCCGCATTGAAGGGCCATGCGGTGCGGGAGAAACCACAGAAAGGGCAGGAGAGCAGCTGTCAGATACTCACTGGAAGATGTCAACAGAGCCTCCAGCAGACTCGATACCCTTCTTCTCAGCTTCGGCCAATGTCTTGATGTGGCCGTACAAGGAATAAAAGACGATAGCAACCTTGGGTGCCATGGTGGGTGATGTGATCTGAGAGGGCTTCGGTCAGGTAGGTAGAAGCTATATAGAATGGACAGGTGGTATGTGAAATTACTTCAATGTTGAAGCAGTAAGGAAGGGAAATAGAAAATTGTCGCAATAAAGAAGGGGGGAGGACTGGAAGTGTTTATATGTAGGGGAAGAAGACACTTGAGGACTACCCGAAGACGGAATATGATAGAATGAGTACAGATTACAGATTAATTAGTGCAGCACTTCAACAAACTTTCCATTAGTAGACTATTAGTCAATGGCGTTCCTGTCGACCTACTGTAGCACGCAAACAACCCTCAATCCCTCTATCCATCGGATTGGCCTTGATCTCCGCCAATGGGCCACAAGGTCTTTGGGGGGGGAAGGGGGAAGAGGGAAGACCCTCTCCCTCCACCACATCAAAGACGGGCGTTGTTCTGATGCAATACGAAGGTACGCCGAACCTTACAGAATAGGTTGACCGTTCCATACCGTAGCAACGCCGCTCACCGCCCAATGAAAAGTCTTGCCGAAGGTTCCAAGACCCCACATGGAATGGATTGCTGATGATTATCGATCCCTGACAAATGGCGGGACGGGTTTCTTAAGCGGGTTTTACGGTGGGTAGGAAAGACCATTAGGCAAAATTCATGACCGACAGACTCGATCGAGGAGAATCTGAAAGGTGAAGTGCAGCAATTACACAGTACATTAGGTACCTAAAAGAGAGTACTCAGGAAATAATTAGTTGGTACTCTGGTACTCAGTGTACATAGTATGAGCTGCTGCAGTGCAATTAATTACATACACTGTTACTCAGAGTAATTACATCGGTACACCTGAGTCTTCTGCACTTCCACCTGAGTTGAGGTTCCGCAATTTCCACTCTTCACTCAAACTTAGGAATCATCTGCCCTCTCGGCCGACACATGATGTGATCTGGTCTTTAGTGTCCGGCCTGAGACCTACAGGATGTCCAAGGCTTTTAACGCCAACGACATGCCATCCATGCTACTGTACTGTAACACGCTTGTCTTTGATCCTTGCCCCAACAGCCAACAGGACCTATGCCTCCTTTTGGTGATGGATCACCAATACCAAATGCTGACAAAGCGACGAGGGAACACTTGGTACACATCCAAGATTGAAATTCGCTTGTCACTGAAAGAAACCTGCCAGGGCGACAATCTTGCTGCTTTCATGCTGTTGGTGTTAATCAATACTAGAAATTGAACGTGCAACCTACTCCGTACGATGCTGACAAGCCCGGTTTTCCATCCCTTGGCCAAATGTTTCTTAGTCAGGCAACCGGTGAATCCGGTTGGTTGGCCAATGTGAATCCGCCGATACGGCCCCTCATCAACATCGCTCATCCCATAGATAGTAAGCTCAAACCTATGGAAGACGTCCAACAATAGCAGCACGTAAATTCTTTGCAATAATTGTAGGTTCCATCTCAACGACATGCTGGCTTTCCAACATATTACTTTACTAGAGACCAAAGACGGATTTAAATTCGTGGCAATGCTAAAGCTATCTTCGGCCAGATGATTTAATGCCACAATTCTCGTAGCAAACCCAGAGCTGCTCAACTGTGTCCTCATTCATGAAGCTCAAGGAATCGCTGTCGTTCCCAAATCCTACTTGCGCTGGACACAATTGTCTCAGCCCTGATCAACAGCTTCGCTTTTAACATTTCTGCAGCCTCGCCTCGAAAGCGTCCTGGTTTGCGTCCCTGGACTTCCATCATGATCGGTACCAAGTCTTTCGGGTCGGCTTCTGATAAGGCATGCACGCTCTTGAGGCCATTGTCGTAGAACACTCGTGCCATTCGACTTTTGACAAATGGGACTGTTGCCATTTCCAAAAGATCGGCCCTGGCACCTGCACGAAGCCGGTCAACCATATGTTCCAGCACTGCGGCTAACATACCCCATCCCATACGCTCGGAGAATTTGATCATACCAGCAGCAAACCCTTGACATGTCTGAGCAAGATTTTGAACAAATCCACGAGGTACTTGATATCGAACGCTTATCTCGTGAATGGGGATTTCGTTGCAGAGATCTCGAAGCTGGAAAGCCGAAAAGATTCGACGATATATACGACCTCGATTGACTTGCTCGGGCGTGTCTTCCTTCAGCACTGTCCCTTGCGCAAGTCGATGTACGAGTGCAGGATTGATGCCGACTGCTTGGAGAGTCCGCATGCCACTTTCATCCAATGACTCCATCTCATCTCGAAACACTGTCCAGGATATGTCTGGCATAGTGCTCGACTGGACGGGAGTAAACAAGTAAAAGATATGAAGTTCGCTATCCATGACGAAACATTTTAGAGCTCGCTGTAAGTCATCGTGAACAAAAATGCCATCGTCTGGAGACAGAGAAGAAGCAACTATTGCTTGCCCTAAGCGGGTGGCCTGGTACGAGCCTGTTTCGGTAACCTCGACGAGATTTTGTTCTAAAAGATCTCTGATGGTGGTCCTCAGCGTTGATAGAACATTGTTTGGTTCCATGAGCTGGTATAGCAGCGACCTGATCACATAGTCTTCAATGGATTGTGGTGTCATAGCAAGTCGTGTTGCGACAACTTCCAACAGTGCTCTTGTCAGCCCGCGCTTGTCTGGCGTCAAACAACTAGTCACCGGAGGAAGTTCTGCTTCCATGAGCTCGGCCACAGCCTCGAGGTCCGCTTTTTGACAACAAACAAATGACTCCCCCACTTCGCCTTTCCCTTTTCTACCAGCCCTACCTCTCATCTGTCGCAGCATGGCTGGCCCGACAAGATCACGTCCCATTCGAGCACCATTGAGAATGACACGCCGGGCTGGTAGATTGCAGCCTGCTGCAAGACTGCATGTGGCAACCATAACTTTCAAGACGCCTCTGTCATAAGCTTCAGCAATTGTTTCTCGCTCCTCGGTGGTCAGTCCGGCATGGTGAAATGCCACACCTTTAACTACAGTCTCTTTTAATGCGGACTCAAACCCTCCAGGAAGGGCTTGAAGGGCCGCCAGAAATTCAAGGCGCGCATCCAGCATTTGGTTAGTAATGCCTTCAGTTGGAACCGCCTTGGCAATCATCTGCGCCATGGCCTGTGAGCCCTGACGACTGCTACAAAAGACAAGCACACCGTATCCGGCATTCAAAGTCTCAATGGCTAGTGCGACTACTGCATTCGTCATGGGATTCTCGAGCTCCTTATGGATTGATTTATCGATCAGCCTTGACGCATGTGGCTTCTGTGTGGCGATCGGCGAGTTCAACTGACTTGCCGTGCGGAAAAACTCCTTAGAGTCTACTGTGGGGTATATGCCACCCTCGTAGACCAGGTATTCATGAACAGGTACCGGCCTGTGTTTCGAAACGTAGAACTTGGCGTTCATCCAAGCTGCAATCAATTGGACATCCTACCCTTCTGTCAGTTTGAAAGGATGTGCCGGACTATAGGACCTGAAAAGACCTACCGACAATGTCGCACTCATACCAATGATTTGGACTTTGTCAAGGCCATTGGAAACACATAAGAGCTTAGTGATCATCAGTTCAATCAAGTAGCCCCTCGACTCATCATCGATCATGTGAAATTCGTCCACGATGACAGCACCCAGCTGATCAATATTGCCCTCATCGATGGCTGAGTTGTCAAGAGCATTTGCTTTTTCTATTGTACAGATCGCAATGTCGATGTCGGCTAACTTCAATGTAGATCTGCTTCCATCGAAGAAACCGGCCACACGAATCGACGAGGTGTGTGGCTGTCGCCACGAGGGTTCAGGAATAGCACCTTTGACTTCTGCTTCTTTTGTTAGGCCGTCTACTAACTTTCTATACCACCGTAGTACTTTCTATACCACCGTAGTTTCTCTTGGACCAAAGCAACAAAAGGCAAGACGAGAATAGCTTTCTTGCGAGGTTGCTCTATCACCCGTTTCAGCAATAGTACATCAGCTACCAAGCTTTTTCCTCCTCCAGTGGGAGCTGCATAAACAAGGTTCTCTTTGCCATTGAGCAATCCCTGCAGTGAGAGACAACTCTTCTGCCAATCGTAAATGAGTGCAACCCCGAGAGACGCAAGATTTGACACCAGCCGAGGCGGGAGTTGATATTTAGGATGCGCCAGCGACAGAAGAGGGTCTTGGCTGACAGTAGGGAGTCTCTCGACCTTGCTTTGTGTTGATGGTTTGTGAGAGGTGGTACCAGTGTCCACCAGCTTACTTGCTGAGATCGATCGCGGTGGGAGATAGTCCCTGTAGGCTAGGTCCTGGCGTGGCAATGCAGAGATGTGTGCATCCGCCACAAAAGCACCATGATGGCGTTTCTGGCCAGCGTGGTATGGGAAGACATAAGACTGCTTCTGTACAATATTGACAGAGGTTTCATGGCCTATTGTTTGAATGGCACGATACGAGTGTTGATCAGCCATGCTTAGCCATGGTCCACAGAAAACATTGCGCCTAATTGGAAGTTTATCTGTCTTGATTCATGCACTCCATACAGGTTTCGCAACTCCCCGTCACAAACCAATAGATAAGGTGAACAGATAGCATAGTCAAAGACACAGTCGGTGAAGATTTATCCGGTGCAACTTTGGCGTGCTCAACTCCATTACCGGTCGCTAGTGAAGTCATGAATCGCCATTGTGGATGATCTGATGATCTCGTCTTGGGTGGAGTCTATGCGGCAAGAACGTTGTGGTGCAATCTGGGCCTACAATTGTCCGACTTTCCTTGCCTGAGTGATTAACATGTGCACTAGTACTGATTGGGAAATGAGTGATAGTCAACCCAAAAAAGGGCTGTGGCCGCTTCCATGACAAACCCGTACAGCTCATCTCTTTTCACTGCCTACAGCCCATCGGATGACTCTCTTAATTGCAAATCGATCGTTATGGCATCTCTAAACGACTGCTTGCAATCCGATGTCAGTGCATCGACTCCAAAGGTCGTCGTTACTGGTCTTGGCGTTGATACGCGTCCCATAGATGGTCCTCATAATGGATGCAGTAGAGGAATAGGCGAGCTGGCATTCTCTCTAGAATGCCATCATAGTCCGATAGCGTTGTGTTTGTACAGCAGTTGGCTGTCGCAGGATTTATGGCCAGGAGCAACAGCTGAAGTCCCCGGAGAATGAAGTTTCGGAAGCGGCTAATTCACTAGGCACAAATAAGGTCATTTTAGAGATTACTGTGGCATGGCTCCTCTTCCTCTGTTCCCACCTCGCCTCGATCCTCACCCACCATAATCGACTGCGATGAGTTGGTCTTTTTCTTCCCCTTGGTCCCTTCTTTCGCCCAATTACGTAGCGTCTGCCACGTTGACTCGGCCACAATTTCCATCGCATAGTCTGTCGCCTTGCTTCCTTGTCTTTGTGTAATTTACAACTGTGCGACTTGTGATAGGTCCTTTGCCGTCATATCCCCATTCGACCTGGGACATTCGGACCCCGGTCATGACTTGTCTTGGGCGCTTTGTCGTTTCAAAATAGTTATCAATATGAAGAGCGACACTTGATGATCCAAGTATCGCGATTTTCATGTCGATAGCCCGTCTAGGTGACTGGTGAGAGAGCCTCGGCAAGAATCGCTGATTGGTGAGGTGAGGTTGGAAGCTCGCCGACTAGTCCTGTACGTTACCGCTTTGGTACACTACACGTACACTCCATGCGATGGCATCCCAGGGCTTGTGACCCGGGGGAACCCTTGATATACGGTATGGTAACAAAACTCTGCCCGACGTACTGTCACATCAAAACCTGTCCCCCCCATTGGCGCTGAAGGACCGCAACTCACAATTTGCCCTGGATCAGGCAGCTTTTTGCAAACCCTCAATCCCCCTTCATAGCTGCCTACCTGTAGATGAAGAACAAGGAAGGTGTCAGAGGTGATCGCATTGTCCTGCATCAAACGTTCAGTCGACATCGCAAATATACCTCATTCCATGAATTCCAAATGTGAACTTCGCTCTTCCTCTACCAGTCGGCCCCCGTCATGATGGTTTCCTACCAGACGGTATTGTCGTATCCCACCCGCCATGTACCGTACCTACCTATGTACTGAGCACGTTCATTCTTTACTGTATCTTACACCCATCACCCCAGGTACTAATTATGTACAACGAACCTAACGTAGCACCTGGTTTATAATGCATGATATTTTGGAATTACATGGTAGGGGCTGCAACTTCACCATATTCGAGACTTCGCCCTCCGTACATTTGATGCTCAACAGTGCGATATTCGATACCAATGTGGCCACTTCAGAGTCCAATGATGAATGAATCTGATATTGATGACACCGCGAAACCGATATTTCTGGGCTGCTATTTGCTGTGGCGAAAGGTGTCTCAGTAGTAGGTTCGTATGTGCAGCCTTCGGTCGTCTTGTCTCGTGTTCTTCTTCCGGCATCTCCTTCCCATTCCCACATAGTAAATGCCGCCGCCGGTTCTTTGATACTTCTGCTGTACCCGCCCCAGTCCACACTAAACGCCATACTCTGAGTAGTGCCAGAAATCCGTAGGACATAGTGTACCTTTTATCCAATATGACTTTACCTTACCTTTTCTGTATCCTGCGTACCACTCTTGGGTTAATCCCCCAACGTCCACAATCATACTCGGCCCATCTTCCCAAATTTCTGGCCCTCCTCTCACCAACGCCCGGATCATTAGCGGCCGCAGTTATCATTCCTTCCTGGAATTCCTCCTCGTCCCCTTGACCTTAGTGTCCCCCCTCCGTCGACTATCATCATCTTCTGTCTTTCTTTCTTTCTCTTCTACACCATCACATCACCCTTTCACCGGTTTAGGTCTTTATTGTCCTGGCCGCTATACCCATTTCCTCCCGCCTTCCTACACGTGTCTGACTTCAACCAGCACTGCATATCTTGAACTGCCGACTAGATTTTATGATACCCTCCGCCTCATCCCGCATATCACAGCCTATTCTTTGACACATCGCCGACGCCTTACTTTTCCCGAGTGATATCCAGCCTTTCCAACTCGCCTGACGGTCAACTGCCGCAGTTTTACAACGCATCAAGTACCAAGGACTTTGAGAATCATTTCACGATATTTCTACAGTTTTGTATAGCTCCTTAGATCTGGGATAAATTTCCAGTTTCGGCGTTGAATGAATCCTTGATAATTGGTCACCCTTAGACCCTCGCTCGATTCTCCGAAGCAAGCCCGCACCCCGATGAACTGCGACCCTGTCAATCCATCCACACCATAATCGTTAGGTCGGCGCGCGTGAAGCTTTCAGAGCCTGCATTGCATATAGCAATGTCAGTGAATGAATTATCAAACGACACGGCTGTCGCAAATGAATCATCTCGCGTGACTACTAATACAACTTCCACTGAGAACGGAACGCCCCAGCGGATCAACAACGCAGACGAGAGCAGACCACAATCCACAGCACCATCTGAACAAAGCCAGCTCAATACTACCACGGCCGAAAGTGACCAACTTGCCGATGGAAAGGCAGACGATGAAGGGGTGAATGGCGACTCGTTGTCAGCCTCTGCTGCCGCGCCTTACAGTACACGCTCGCGCAATAGAACCAGTGGCGCCAGGCCCAACTACGCGGAAGACAAGGACTTGGATGGAGACACAGAAATGAATGGGACTGCTCCCGTCGAATCTGCGCCAAAGAAATCTACCCCTGCGCCAACAACGACTTCCACACCCAACGAGGAGAAAATGAATGCCTCCAGCGTGCGACGTAGTGGGTTCGCAGCAGTCAACAATGGAGCGCAGTCGAATAATCCACATACTGCTGCGAATGGAAAGGAAGCACTTCCTGGGACTTCGACATTTACCACACACTCGGCTGCGAACCAGAACTCCACAACAACCTCCAAGAAGCGCAAGCAGCCAGGGAGTGGTGTCAATACCCCTGCACCCTCTGCACCATCTCATCCCGCTCCTCGTAGTCGCGGTGCAGCTATAGCAGCTTACGCAGAATCTAACATGATGACATTTCAGAGGAGTGGCTCATATCTCAAGAACGGAAAGCTGAAGGCAGACGATGGGACGGCACTAAGTATCAACGGTAAAGGCTGCCTCTCACTGTTATCCTATGTAGTCTGTCCCGCCCAGTTCCTAACTCTTATTAGATCATGCTTATTTTGTTTGCGAGCCGCCCGGTGAGCCATATTACCTGGCACGAATCATGCAATTCTTGCATCAACGAAACGATCCAAATGCGCCAATCGATGCGGTCCGAGTGAACTGGTACTATCGACCAAAAGATATACAGCGCAAAGTCCAAGATACGCGCGTGGTCTTCGCTTCCATGCATTCGGATATATGTCCGTTAACATCTTTACGGGGCAAATGCAATATCCTGCACATTTCAGAGGTTCAAGATCTTGATGCATACCGGAAGATCAGAGACTCTTTCTGGTATGAGAAGCTTTACGATCGATACATGCACCGTTATTACGAGATCATCCCTACCAGCAAGGTCATCAATGTACCTCAACATGTCAAAAAAGTCCTTGATGAAAGATGGAGATTTGTCCTCGTCGAGATTGGCCGTGGGAAGGAACTCACGAGCGCAGTGAAGACATGTAAGCGGTGCTCTGCATATGCTGCTAAGTAAGTGATAACGTCTTTTTTCCAGGTACGTAAAGCTAATGGTCAACAGCAACGATTCCGTCGATTGTGCAGTGTGTCAAAACACGTACCATATGACGTGCGTGAGACCAGTTCTTCAGAAGAAACCCGCAAGAGGGTTTGCATGGGCTTGTGGGCCGTGCAGCAGAGCTCAGGAGCGAAAGCTGGAAGCGAGAAACACTCCCAATCTTGGAGGTGTGAACCATGATGTTGAAGAAGAGTTCGTTGACGAAGAAGACGAGGCACCTGCAGAGCCGACGAGAGCTAGTAGCGTAAACTCGGAGAAACCACAACATCCTCCAGCAACGGCGGAACAGATCGCTCAGGCGACCATGTGGCCGTACCGATATCTAGGAATTCATTGTCAAGTCGAGGACGCCTTAGACTATGATGATCGCATATACCCCCGCGCAAGTTCGAGACTTGGTCCCAAGCATCAGGCTAACATCATGGTATGGCACGGTCATCCGATCGAATACGTGAAGACATCCGATATCAAGAAAAAGTACATCAAGACGCCCAGTCACAAGAAAGATGGAAAACTCTCGAAGGAGACTCTAGCTCTAATTGAAGCGGAGAAAGACACCAAATCGAAACGCCCAAAGTGGGTTTTGGATGAGCCAAATGGCTATATTCATCGAGGTGGAGATGAGCCAATAGAAGTCAAAGGCAAGAAAGAGTATACGGCGCAGCTGATATTCAAGATGCCCGAACCGGAGAGCCTCCGTGACCGTGGAGAGGATGACAACGCAATGGATATTGATCCCGTTGATCTAGAAAAGCTGGTGGATGACTACATGGAGAAGGTGAAAGCCCTGGCGCCTTTGTACGGCTTTCCGGCGTATTCCACAAACTTCATGACCAAAGCGATTGAAAAGCTCAACGAACACAAGTTCAACGTAGAGACAGCGTTGCAGTCGATGAAAGGTTTGCACCTTCGAAGCGATCTAAAAGAGCCAGACTTGAACAAGGAAGAGATCAAACGTTTCGAGGAGGGCATTTCTAAATACGGCTCCGAGTTACATAGTGTTGCACGTCACGTCAGTCCCACCATTAAAGAGGCTCGAATCGTCCGATATTATTATATGTGGAAAAAGACGGAGCGTGGTCGCCAGATCTGGGGTAGATACGAAGGCCGCAAATCTAGAAAGGAGGGCAAGAAGTCCGACGACGTCAAGAAGGACGTCCCCGTCACCAAGCTCTTGGACGACCTGGCTGATGATCAGGATGATTCTGCCTATGACAACGGCAAAGCTGCGGAGAAAAAACGTGGATTCGAATGCAAGTTTTGCTCCACCAGGAGTTCACGACAATGGAGGAGGGCACCAGGTGTAGCTCCTGGAACACTGGTTCCTTTAGATTCCGCTTCCAAGAATTCCAAAGATAAGAAGAATTGGCTCACACTCGCTCTCTGCCATCGATGCGCAATCCTATGGCGGAAATATGGCATTCAATGGGAAAGCATTGAAGAAGTATCGAAAAAGGTGTCCACAACCGGTGGTCGAGCTTGGAAGAAGAAACTCGACGAAGAGCTCATTCGAGCCCTCGTCGAAGCACAAGAAGAGGCCGGCGATGCAATAAGTTCGACAACAGCGGCGGCAGCCGCTTCCATGGGGGTCGAAGTTCCCGCGAGCATTGTGCAATCAACAGAACCATCCCACAAGAAGACGAAAGGCAACAAGGAGCCCGCACCTGTTGCTGCAGAACCAGTGGTGGAGAAGAAGAAAGTTGTGGCCGAGAAACCACCTGAGCCCGCTCCATTGGCCCCTGAGCCTCCTCGTGTAAAGATTTTACCCTGTGCTATATGCTCCCTCCTAGACCTTCCCGGTGACGAATTACTCAACTGTCGAGATTGCCGGCTAGCAGTACACAGGTCATGCTATGGAGTCAGTGCAGCCCGCAGTACTAAGAAATGGATATGCGATACGTGTTCGAATGACAGAAACCCAATGGTGTCAACGAACTATGACTGCCTGCTCTGTCCTATTCGAAACACCCCTCACGAGCTCATGGAACCGCCCAAAGTGTCACATAAGAAGAAGACGGATCGTGAACGTGAGAAAGAGCGTAAAGAAAAGGAAATGGTTGAAGAGGCTGTGCGACTTTATCGACAACAGCAGGAGCTTGCTGGACGTCCAGCCAATCCACGAGAAGCATTGAAGCGCACCTCTGGCAACAATTGGACCCATATCACGTGCGCAATTTGGAACCCAGAGATCAAATTTGGGAATGCTGCCCTGTTGGAGCCTTCGGAAGGATTTGGACTCATTCCTCGAGAGCGTCGTGAGCAAGTCTGCAAACTATGTAACACAGCCGGGCCACCATGTGTGCCATGCCACAGCTCCAGTTGCAATGTCGTTTTCCATGTGGGGTGTGCCCACCAGGCTGGCTATCAATTTGGATTTGACTTGTCGCCAGTGAAGAGCACAAGGAGGGACGTAGTGAGTACGATAAAACTTGGTGAAGAAATTGGCTCCGCAACAGCTGCAATATGGTGCCTTCATCACTCTGTTCAAACTATTGTGCATCCTATCACCGAGAAAGCTGAGGGTGATTTGACCGCATTGCAACTTTTTGCCCAAACTTTCAAGCAAGCTGATTTGAGCGTAACTGGGGCTCTTCGAAAAGCTCTCCAATGCCAACAAGCTTCAACTGCACAACCTTCCTCCAACAATGTTAACAGACGGGTGTCGATGAACACACATCAGCCTTCTGTGGATCGTGTGAATGCGAAAGGAAATCGCGAATCTCCGGTTGAGGTCGCTCCGAAATCCACAGAAGAGATCCTCGCAGAACCCGAAACAACAGCCTCACTTTCCAACAAGACCTCTAATTCGATTGAGAAGAAGTGTTACAACTGCCAGACGGATGCAAGTCCCAAGTGGTGGTCGGTCGAGAAACGCAGTCGACGGACACCTTCACAGGTCAACGGGATCAATAGCACAAGTTCGGTGCCAAACGGGGTCTCACATACTGATGCGCCACGATCAACGCCCGGCCCAGAAGCCGCCACAGGAGTCCTTGCCTCTGGCGCATCGGAGAGTCCTTCGAATGCAGCCGTCAAGACAGAACCCTCTGCCGTAAAACAAACGTTGTCAGCGGTGCCAACAGCGACACCTAAGGAGCAGTACTGGCAGTGTCACAAATGCCACGTCAACAAACGCTCACCGCCAACATCGCCCGAGCCGGTGCCTGTCGTACCAGTGAATAGAATCCCACCACCTCCAATCTCCTCGATGAGCCAGCCTCCAATTTACTATCAGCCTCCTCATAATCCCGAACGATGGTCAGCTTTCCACTCACATCCGAACAGACAGTCAGGCCCAGCATGGCCTTCGCGCTCTCTGGGCTCGCCTATGCCGCAATGGCGCTCTGAGACTGGCACGTTATCAGGTGCGCCTTTCCCCCCTGGCCCACCTGCCCCGCCTCCGCCTCCACACAGTATGAGCCCTGGACAAGGGTATTATAGCGGTGTTCCTCCACGAACCGGTTACGGACCCCCGCCTCCTCCTCCACCCCCACCCCCTCAAGCGTCGGCTCATGGGCATGTGCCGGGTCAGTCTATGTTTACTCCTGCACCTTTTTCACCGCGTCAGCATGGGCCACCACCTCCTCCCCCGCATGCTCAACCCGGACCACCAAGTCGTGCCTCTTTCCCAGGATCACCTCCACAGGATCTGCGTGTTAGCGGTATGCATGCCAGTTCTTCGCCCAGACAAAGTGTCTTTGACTCCTCCAGGTCGTATGTTGGTCCGCCACCTCCACCACCTCCGCCACCGTCCGCTCCTCAACATGCGCCGCAAGGAGTTGCACAGAGCATGTCACGCAATGCCAGCATGGAAGCACATCGGCCGGGTACACCAACAGATATTGAGAGGCCTGGAAGTTCTGCAGGTAGATTTCCCGGGGCCAGCGCAAGTCCCAGTCTTAGAAATCTGCTTTCCTAGTCGCAGGTCCGAGCTCTTCCGAGATAGATGCCAAACGGACTTTTATATGTACGCAATATTTACTTTCCGGACAGGGATGTATACTGTCACATGATGTATAATCCAAAGACATAGTGCAAGCAGACAATGATTTTCTGCAATGTAGAAAATAATTTCATCTATCTTATCTGTCTGTACCTTATAATCATGCTCTGTCTTGACATTCGCCCGTCATAACCTGAAATGTGTTATCACCAACGGGTCCAGATGGGGTGCGGAACCTCGGCGGGATGTTGCCGCGAATTACGAGCTTCAATTACAGTCTAGCTCGTAAGCTCCTAATCGTAGTGACGATGTTGTCTTCAGCAAGAGTCGAAACGCAAGGCAGAGTAAGGTGTCACTTCATCTGCTAAATCATCTGATTCCACCAACATCCACGTCAAACTGAGATAGCAGCCCCTACATCGCCTCTAGAACCTCCGAAGCTTCCGTATAAGAAACCACGTTGACTATCCTCTTAGCACCGCCCTGTCGACCTTTCGTTCAGTTTCACTACCGAGGAACTGCTTATTCAAGTCGACTATAGACTTCAATCTCGAGTCGAACTCTTACGTCCGCGGCTGGACCTGCGCAAGTTGAAGCGATGATCGTGCGCAATCTTTCCCGATGAGTGCGCAGTTCCCGGAGGGTGAGAATGGTGCCCGGGAGGAATCTATCGCGTCAGGAGGCGATGAAGATGGCCCAGACACCATATACACAAGAAATGAAAGCGACCATCTGCCTGAAGACACAATAGAGTTAGAGGATGAAGCGGCGCTGAGTCCCTCTGGAGATGTGCAGCCCGAGGGGTCGCAACCGGACTGGCAAGCTGTGACAACACCTCCCCGTCGCTTGCTCAATGGATCACCTAGTCTTGACGGCTCTGCTTCAATTCCAGACGACACGCCATCTCTTCAGGTTCGCAGGGATCTCATTGTTGTGTGCTCCTTCATCAATGCTAATTGCTTTAGGATTCCGGTCTGTCGTCTCCTCATAGCGAGGCTCTACCATACCGCAGTCCTTCTCTAAGCAGAAGTCCAAGTGGAGCGCACCGTCCCTTCGATCGTAGATTCCAATCGAGGCTTTCGTCATCTCCCTTGAGCTCGCCACGGGCTACATCCCCCGCATTTCTTGCTAACCATTCCCGACATTCATCAATTGCCAGTTTCGCGTTCCCTGGCGCCGGGGCACCTGCTGAGCTAGACACGGGCTCGGCGCCCTGGGATGTGATACGATGGACTCGCCTTCGGAAAATCACAGGCCAAGCCTTCTCAGAAATAGGAAAGAGAAATTTTGGCCGCCCTACCTGTGTGGTCATCTCGACCAACATCATAATAGGTACATCGAAAGGAATGGCACTGGTATTCGACTATCAACAAGTCCACAAGGCTATCATCGGTCCGGGCACGCAGGCTGTGGAATGTGGTCCAATCACATCTTTGGCCGTTTCTGCAGACCACAGCACAATTGCCTGCGGTCACGAAAATGGCCACATTTTTACCTGGGAGATCGCACGAGTCGGTAGACCTTTTCTTCATATCCCGCCTGTCGTCAACAATGAGCCTCACACAAGAACAGCAGACGGTCATATCCCGGGTGCTTCCGTCCTCCACCTTGGTTTCCTGGGTACCAGGCGGACCGCATTGGTATCAGCAGATGAGCGTGGGATGGCATTCTCGCATCTTGCTAGCCGTGGATTAGGTGCTGTTGCTCGAGCTGTGAAGACCACGAGAATATTAGGTCGGTATCCCGACCTTGTGAAAAGAGGTTCAAAGCCTCGAAAGCCAAGCTCCGTACTAGCCTTCTCACCATTGCCGTTGGGGAACGTTGAACAAGCCTCAGATTCTGTCGGCTTGGTGGCAATGATGACACCGTATCTTCTTGTGATTGTCTCAACAACTCCAATAGCGCAGACGCAGCACAAGGTTGCTCGACCGAAAGAACTTCGAGAACATGGGACGATGAGCGCTGCACTTTCCTGGTTCCCTGCAATCAGGTTAAAGGGCACAGATTCTGACGCATCAAAGAATAAACTGGTCTATTGTTGGTCCAACATTCTGTCAATACTCGAGGTGGATGAAGTTAACCCTTCAGAGCCAGCATCTAAAGAGCAGCCCCCAGAGTTTCGCTTTGAAACTAAAGCCCGTTGCACTTCCGATGAAGCGATCGTTGCCGTGCAGTGGCTTAGCCGTTCCGTTCTGGCGGTCCTTACAATAACCCAGCAATTGCTAATATTGGAGGATAAGAGTATGCGTGTGACGGACTCCTTTGATTTGCTTCAAAAGCACATTTATCACTCAGACCTTTTCTCTCAGCAGCTGCACGCTGCGATTGAGCAGCTAGATGAAGAAGATGCATCAATGCATGGGGTGGTAGCAGATGCGTTTTTCATGAGCTTTCGCGCGTACAAAGGGAGGCTGTTTCTACTTGGATTCAACGATATCCTCGTCGGCAATCTGTCCAATTGGGCCGATCGTCTATTGGCATTGATGGAAAGCGGCGATTTTATTGCCGCCATACGCCTCGCAACGAGTTACTACCTTGGCGCAGGCGAGAAATTAACAATAGGGCTACCGGAAGATGATAAAGCGCGGTACGAACTCGTGCGACCCAAGCTTATGGAAATGATGTCAGCTTCGCTAAGGTATGCCTTCGGTCGTAATCAACAAGCAAGCCCAGAACGATTAGAAAAGCCCCAACTTGCTGAATTGGCCGAGGTGTGTATTTCCTCATGTATCAGTGTTAATGATCGCGAATTCCTTTTCGATGAGGTATATACTTGGTATGATGATAACAATATGGCGGCTCCATTTCTCGATGCAATCGAGCCATATATCGTCTCTGGCGAAATGAGGGCCTTTCCGCCTCCCGCAATCAAGACCCTTGTTGAGCACTTCTTGACCAATCACACCGTGTCGGATCTTGAAAATATCATATGTCTCTTAGAGACCTCCAGTATGGACATTGATCAGGTCACGACTCTATGCAGGAAACACAATCTCTACGAGGCTTACATCCACGTGTGGACAAGGACATTGGAGGACTTTACTGGCCCACTGGAGGAGCTTCTGTCGATGTCGAGAAGAACACAGCCTAACGGGCACACTAACGAGGCTGACAGAGAGAGAGCTACTGCGTTCAAATGCTTCCCGTATCTTTCTTACATATTGACAGGCCGCCAATATCCAAGAGGGGAAGACATGCCCGATGATTTAGCGATCAAAGCCAAAGCCCAGATATATACTTTTCTATTCTCGGGCCGATCAGATGCAGATGCTCCAAAATATTCAAGTCGATCATCCTCTCATACAGCTGCAAACATCTTCCCATTTCCACACTTGCGAGTGATATTGTCTCTCAATGCGGCAAACTTCATGAGTGTACTCAACGAAGCATTTGAAGACAGCTTTCTCAATGACGCTTCCGAGCAGATGTCGAATGGTTCTACGATGCCTTCTAGGGCTCAAAGCCCCGTTTACAATCAAGCTATCAATCGACAGTTCATCGTGTCTATTTTACTCGAGGTAATGACGCCTCCAGAGTTTGATCCCATCGAAACAGTGTACTTGGATATGTTCCTGGCGCGAAATCTGCCCAAATACCCTCAATACATCCTTCTCTCAGGAACAACACTCCATCAAATTTTGCTTCGCCTATGTCATTCTCCATCAGATGACCTAGCTGAGGAATGTCAACTGAGCGTCGAATACTTACTATCCGTATATCATCCACCAGATATCCAGACCCTAATCTCGGCTTTTGAAGACGCGAGATTTTACAGGGTCTTGAAAACCGTTTATAGGAACGAAAGCCAGTATTCTCATCTTATCGAAATGTATTTCAAGGATCCAGAAGATGAAGAGGAAGTATTCGAGACTTTGGTGTCACTTCTCTCCCCCCGATCTTCTTTGACGGACAAGCAACGCCAACGTGTCGAAGCGACTGTTCGACAGCATGCATCGGATCTATTAGGAATAGACGTATCTCAGACCAGCGTTACCATATCACGCCTTCTGCCTCATCTGCATGACCATTTTCTCTCCGCGCTTGAGGAGCCAAGAAGTCAGTTCCAGTACTTGCGTGCTCTCCTGGAACCTAGCGATACGACCGCGATCGCAGGGACAAAGGTAAACCATTATCTAATCGAATGTTATGTGCATCTCATGTGTCAATACAATCCGAAGCATGTTTCGGAGTATGTCGACAACATTCAGGCTTCAGATCTGCACCTAGAACGCATTCTCCCAGCACTAGAATCTTCAGGCATAATTGACGCAGCTGTAATGCTCCTTGCACGTCAAGGTCAGGTCAAAGACGCGATGGATCGGTTAAAAAGACATCTCGAGACACTGGAAGCCGCCCTTGCAGGTATCATGCAGCATGCAGAAGCTAGTCCAGATGCCCAGAGTACTGACGAGGCAGTCCAAGATCTCCTCAACTCACTAGACAAATATGTCAAGGTGGGCATCTGGTTGTGTCAGCGGCAGACAAGTGCAATGCCAAAAACAAAGACCCCGTCGCGCAACAGTCGACGGCCAGGTGCAGACGCGCAGACGCTCTCGTTCGAAGAGACGCTTTGGCTTGGATTGGTCAATTCAGTGGTCAAAGCAGCAAGGAACATACTACCGACAACTGAAGAATGCACCAGAAAGAAAGACCATGCTCCATTTCAAGGCTATATCAATGCTGCAACTGGACTACGCTCAAATGTTCAGCAGGTGTTTACAGCTTTATTAGCAGCAACAACAGCTGCACGGGAGGGTTCAACTGATAGATCCGATCTGTCCTTTCTCCGTATCCTGCGGGCTTTCTTGACGGATGCTGCTGCATCTTCTCCCTCGCTTTCTCAACTACGGACTGTCATTAGATCTATCTTTTCCGCTTACGCATATGAAGAATCACTGCTATATCTCGCTAACGAGATGCTCAACAAGGATCTCTTCGTCCATGTGGACGACGTCACGAAACTACGACAGCAGGGCTGGAGACCTCGTAGTCAGACCTGCGAGATATGTAGGCGACGAGTGTGGGGTCCTGGGGCCGGCGCCGCGATCTGGGATGCATGGCAGCAACAGCAAGCAACGAGCATTCAACAGCGACGGGAAAAGGCGAATGAGGACACCTCAGGACGAGGGAAAGGCAAAGCTGTCGAAACTCACACAGACGAGAGTGTCGACAATGCGACGGCGATACCAGAAGGATCTGGCGTAGGGTCAGTCATAATATTTGCCTGCAGGCATTTGTATCATCAGCAATGTCTTCAGCAGAAGAGAGAGAAGAGTGAAAATCCACTGAGCCATGGGCATGATGGCGATTATCCCGAGATGGCTTGCCCTGTATGTACATAATAGCAGGATACAGCAGGTGGTTATCAAGCAGCTTCGCCTCTATTCTCATCACTAGCTTTTAGAATCTACTAATGACACATCACATGGACTGCATGCCATCTATACTTTCTCTGCTGTCGTAAGCAGTGCATGAACCACCTGAGACAATGGCCCATTAGCCCCATTCTTCCCGAGGGCGAGGGCGGATTGTCTTGGTCGCGGGGTTGGCGAATCCATCTCACATTCCAACAGGAAGTTTAAAAACACCAAAAGTCCATGAGAAAGTACATACACCCTTGAGGAAATGGACGTGAGAAACAAAGGCATCATTTCCCTTCTTCGTCGCAGGAAGCGACCGTAATCTTCGAACGTAGTCAATCAAATGCTGGAAACGACCTCAGGTGTAGAGATTCGCCTCAACCTATTATTTCTACCAAGGCGAAAGAAGGTGTATAACGGAGCAACAAGGAAGTACAGTTACATCGTCGCAACGAACAATTGGTTTTATGAAGATCTCTACGCCTTTACGGGTATCTTCGTCCAGTCAGTAGATGATGAATCTTCCGGAACACGGCATTGGACTGCCTAGTTCGTTCCAGCTGTCTCTGCAGCTCTTTAAATCCCCGTGCGAACGACCTGATACGACGAGACCGGATCGATATCAATCAACGGGTATTTTACGGGTCGGGCAAGGTACCATAGTGCTTTTTAATCAATATGGGTGGGATGAACGGGACGATCACTCCTACTCCATAGCACCCTCAAGATGTGTTAATCAGGGACTTGTGGAGAGTGACAGATTGTTGGCTGTCAAGTTGTAGATGGAGTTGAAGACGATGTATCGATTGGGTTTGCAGATGCCTAGAGATTGCATAAATGTGATATTTATTCATTTATGGAGTTCCTGAATCTTGTTATTGTGACACAACGTATGAATGATCTGTGGTTAATGCAACGGCGAACAAGTGGCGGTTACAGGGATCTCTTCATTTGTAGTATTCTGTCCTCCCACTTCCCGCTTCCTTCCTGTCTTCTACAAAGATGGCCAGTTGAACGATCTTCACCGAACGAAGAAGGCATACCATATCAGAAAAAGGTATCCGTTGGATGATGGCGTGTTTGAGATACCACCTCGGTCCATCTTCAAGGCATCTTTGTTTCCATGCTCCACCCGTGGTGGTGTCTTTTAACCTTTTGGTGAGCGAAAAAAACGAGGCTGAACATTCCTATTGGCTCCAATAGCAAAATCACCCAACCCATAGCGAGCCAAGTGTTTCTCACGCGCGTTTCAGACAATGGACCTGAATCGCTGGAATGTTCAAACGGCTGGCAAATCACAAGCGTCAAGTCTATGGATACCTGATGGTACCTGAAGTCGCAACCCTTGGGAGAATGTTGTTTGCCTCTTTTTACAGTTTCCACTTACCACGCGTTTTACCAACCCCCTTCCCATTATTCGCGCCCTATCCATTCGTAGGCATGCAAAGGTGCAGCTGGTGAAACACCCTTTCGTTTGCTCTCCAGTCTCTCCACCACTAGCAGCTACGGCCCCTTGCCTCCGTGGTTCCCCCTGGTTCTTGGTAAACCAGCCTCAAATCTCCGGGTTGGTCTGAAAGGTTCTATCAATCGCTTCCGGGATTGGTCGAACGCGCAGACGTGCCGTCGATTAGCTTGCAATATTCGACCAAAGCACTGGGCACCTTGGGGCTCGAAACGGGTCCAAAATCAGATTCTCCAGTTTCTAGACTCCTTGCCTCTCGGAGACACTTCTTTCTTCACCTCTTGAACATTCTGGCGGTACACGCTCATGACACGCAAGATGATTAGAGAGAACATACCGTTCAGGGGTCTTTTTTCCTTTCTGCTTGTTCCGATCCTTCCACTCTCATTATCCACTCCTTAGTATTCCTGACTTTGGCAAGCTCCGTGATGGCAAACATGTTTCCCAACGAATGAAACTTCGGCTACGAGCTCTTGTCAGGTCTGAACGATACCACCTTGGCTCTTCTCCCCCCTCCCACTGGCTCCTTTAGATCCTCTTTGCTTTCGCGTTTCCAAACCACCCCTCCATCCCTCATGGAGCATGGATCCATCTCGACTTCAAGAAACAAGAAGTTTTATATATGGCTGAGGAATGGTCCGAGATGGCTGTACTTCTTGGCCCTTTTTTCTTCTTTTCCTTCTGTCAAACATTTCAGTTTGTGAAAATCAAAACTTGAAGAGCTTCTGGAAAGTATTCATACCTTCATTTGTCTACTTCTGTTCTTTTCTTTTCCTTCAGTCACTCCTTTGAAAACAAAAAGACCCAAGGTTAACTTTCCGCGAGCCCTCAAAATGCTTACCTCAACCACGTCGCTCCTTACAATCGCAGGACTAGTCTCCTCAAGTATAGCCGGCTATACTCTACAGGATGATTACAGCGGCTCGTCATTCTTTAGCATGTTCGACTTCTTTACCGTAAGTTTTTTCTTTTTTTAAGAACCCAAACCTCCACAAAGAAGAAAAGGGGGGATCTAACAAAAAGTATCTCAGGATGCCGATCCCACATCCGGTTTCGTGGACTATGTAGACCAGAGCACAGCACAAAATGCCGGCTTGATCAGTACCAACAATGGTTCCGTCTATATCGGTGTGGACTACACAAATGTCGCCTCTAGCGCAGGTCGTCAGAGCGTTCGTTTGACCAGCTCTGCTTCCTACAATCATGGTCTCGTCATCCTCGATCTGGAACACATGCCCGGAGGAATCTGCGGTACATGGCCAGCATTGTAAGTCTTCTTCGTCCCGTATTCCCGAATGGATCCTCAAATCCGGCATCCCAAGATCCCAAACCCCTCCCCCTTTAAAAGCAAAAGCTCCAAGAAACCCAAGACACTAACTCCCTCAAAACAGCTGGATGTTAGGACCTGATTGGCCGACCAACGGCGAAATCGACATCAGTGAAGGCGTCAACTCGCAAACCACCAACGACATGACCCTCCACACGGCCGAGGGCTGCTCGATCTCTTCGTCCGGCACATCGATTTCCTCCGCGGTATCCAACGTCTTCTCCGGCACTCTCGTCACGTCGAACTGCTACGTCGACGCAGAGGGTCAATCGAGCAACGCGGGCTGCCAGATCGAAGACACCGATACCAGCAGTTACGGAACGGGATTCAATTCCAACGGTGGCGGCGTTTACGCTATGAATTGGGATAGCGATGCTATCAAAATCTGGTTCTTCTCCAGAGGAGAGATCCCCAGTGATATCAGTAGCGGGTCGTCATCACCTGATCCGTCGGGGTGGGGTGATGCTACGGCTTCGTTTCAAGGTGGTTGTGATATCGATTCATATTTTAAGGATTTACAAATCGTAAGTTTTTTTCTTTCTTTTCACTTTCCCAGTAACCCCCTACCCGTCACCACCCAACATCCTTATTCCCCTTCCTCCAACTCCAGAAGAAGAAGAAGAAAGAGAAAAAAAACGACCCCATCTCTCTAACCCTCTTGAAACCTCAGGTCTTCGACACAACATTCTGCGGATCCTGGGCCGGCGAAGTCTGGTCCTCGGACTCTACATGTTCGGTCCTCTCATCGACATGCAACGACTACGTTCAAAACAATCCGAGCGCCTTCCAAGAAGCCTACTGGCAGATCAATTCCTTGAAAGTGTATTCCTCCAACGGCACCAACTCCACCACATCTTCCTCCACGTCCGCCATCATCGGCAGCACCGCATCCCTTTCCATCCCGACCGCCTCATCCCTCTCCATCGCCGCCTCCAGCAGCAGCAGCAGCGCTTCATTCGGCATCGGCGGCGCCGCAGTCGTGCAAGTCACCACAACGACGATACAAGATTCCACGCCATCAACCGTCACGGCTATCGTCACCGCGACAGAAACCCTGACGTCCGCGATCGAGGCAGATGAATTCCCGGATCCGGATGCTGCGCAGACGGAAGGTGTCGGTGAGGCCGAGACTTTGAAAATGATGAAGAGAGAAAAGATAGAGAGGTGGCATCGGCATTTGGGGAGACATGTTAGGAGGGGGGGAAGTGCGGCGGGGGGTTTCTGATTTCTTTATTTCTTCAAGAAATATAGAAGAGGGGTTAGTTTAAACCTTTTCTTTTGTGGATATATATCAATCAATACTATATAGCTCTCCATTTTTTTTTTTCTTTGGGTGGGGGAAAGGTTTACAAACTTTTGTGTTGCGATCGATTTATGGATGTTATGATCTCCAAGGAACTGAGCAAACTTGTTTTTTTTTTTTCTTCTTCTTCTTCCTGGGTTTCAATTTGGATAGGGAGGTTTTTGGTTCTGGGGGGCCCTTGACGATTTATTGAATTGAAATGAACATTTTGGGGAGGCAAAAAGAAAAAGGGGGAGGGGGAAATGGGAATTGGATATAAAAAATGAAAGTGAAAAATGAATATATGAATAACGTTATATAAAATCCAACCCCCGTTTTTCACACAATATAACTACACATGTTATACATTTTGAAAGGGGATCTGTTGAGACTCTTGTACTTATATTATTACGATGTTTCTAGAAAGAAAAGAAACAATCAAGTAAAGTAGGAAAAGGGATATAGTAAGTTCGGGAATTATTAGGACTTTCTGGGATGATGAATTTCGATCTTTGGCAAGGTGTTCTTTTTCTGTTGTGAAGATTGAAGATAAACGGGACATGAAAAGATTTTCCGACTTTTCTGCAATTTTGGGGGGGAATGATATAATCTAGAGGAGAGGGTGGCTTTTGTTGTTGTTGTTTTCTCGAGGGAAGGTTTGATTGATATGGGTAGAGTATGAATATGAATTGTGAATGCGGTGCTGATGTTGATGAAGAGGGGAATGAAGGATGGGGGGGATGGGGTAATGAAAATGAAATAGATGATTTTTAGATGAAGATGGTAGCTTGATGGAGTTGGGTCATGGTATTGTTAATGTTAGTGGACTCGAGAATGGAACACATGGATGAATCGAGGATATGAGATTGGAGGAAATGAGATAGTAGGAGAAAAGATATATAGAACTGGAAAATTAAGAAAAGAGGGAAGGATGGGATTGAAAATGAAAGGAGAGCAGCAGTTTTATTTCATGTTTGGAAAATTGCGAATACTTTCTTTTGGTGGAAAGTATCCTTTATGATTCGAGGTGGACAGCCGGTCCAGTGACGGAAATATCTGGTTTTATCTCCCTTCCACACTTTTCTCCTTTCTTTCACTGGAGTCCAGCGTGAAAGAGCTCTTTTTCCTGCCTCCAGAATAACTGCATCATTCATGCTGCTAAAAGCGCTAAATCAGGCAATTCATTCCCATGCCGACTTTTTGACACTCGGCCGAATTTCAAGCCATCGTACCCTTGTCAATATCTAGGCTTGTTTTCACCTACACCGACAATCCATCACAACCACTATCGACCATCCACTCAAAAACATGTAATTCGTTTATGCGACAATGGTAGAAGCAGTAGCAGATTCGTACTTCCAGGTTGGTGGCAGAACACCGACGGTCTTGTAGTATCGGCTGAGACGGTGGATTCGGGATTCGATGAGAATGAGACGGAACTTGGAGTCCTTATCCTTTCGGTTGCGTTCAAGATGCTTGCGGACGGCGACGGCCTGATAACAAGGGGGGGTTAGGTTAGCGCTTGGTAATTGCTTGAGAAGGTGAAGATAGTCATCTTGTCATTTATGAGAGGGTTTGTTACGTACCTTCTTGATCAACATGTAGAGGTCCTCTGGAATTTCTGGGGCGAGGCCTATTACATCACTCTGTCAGTCTCTAATCGGACCAAAGCAGAGGCATTGCTGAAAGAGAAATAAAGCAAAAGCTTTTCTCTTTGCAAGAAATTATCTTCGAACACGAAATATCCTGTCTCTTCCAATATATTGCCATCTCTTGCTGCTCAAATATTGATAGCCCAACAGGGCTCTGTCTTCGCAAATAATCGATTAAGGGAGATTGAGATTCGCATACCATTGCCCTTCAATATTCTGAGAATCTTGTTACCTGCGAAATCAATATGTTAGCGATATCATTGACAATCCAACGCAATCGCTCTCCAGTGCATAAAGTTTCTTCAAACACCCTAGGGGAATGCATCGTCCACATACCAGTAACGACTTTAACTTGAGCAACACCATGGCTATCCCTCAGTACAACACCGATTTGTGATGGAGTAGCACCCTTCTTTGCGAGCTTGCAGATCGTATCAACGACTTGGTCGGGGGTGAGTTTGAACCAAGTTGGGATGGAGCGCGAATATGGGATTGCGCTGTCGGCAATACCCTTTCCCTTGCTGTGAAGACGACCCATCTTGACGGTTGATCTGTGTCGGCGGTGTCGATGAAGATGAGTTTTTGAGTTGTCGACGGTTGTCGTGCGTGAGTGCTGAGTGAGGTTGAACTTGTGGACTGCGAATCTCGAAATTTAGGCCACCCAGACTTTTGGTGCGGGTTTTCGTTTTTTTGGAGACGCGGTTTTGTGTGGGAAATCCACTTGTCACGTGATAATGAACTCTAAATTCCAAGAGGTGAAAACATCCAACTTCATTTACTCTCTCTTACTTAAAAACCCTTCATTTTAATAACAATGATCACAATATGTTTGATCATCTCTCTCAACTCCAAAACTTGATAGACCCTATATCTGCCAATACAGGCAGGTCTTCGCTGGTTTATTGAGGACAACCTAACATGTTATATTTAAATTATCCGTCGGCGGTATCTACGTCCGAAAAGATATCCCACTAGAATGAAGCCTTTACACTCTTCCACGCATCTTCTATGAATACCGACGACACCTCAAGCGATAATCTGCAAGCCCACCAAATCTCAACCGACGCCTGACCTCATATCCAGAATCCGTAGTTTCCATTCCAGGTACGTTCTCCTTACCATCTCTATATGAGTGTCTTTTTATCTCTCTCAAATGGAAAATTTCTCCTTTCGCATGATGACAACACTACATTAGTTTATAATTTTATTTCTGGTACCTCTTATGTCAGTTGCTCTCATCCATGGTTTGTCCTACCGGTCGAACATGTTTGTTGGTGACGATGATCTAACTGGACTTCTGATCATTTGGCCATTCAAACTATCTTTCTTGCAATTCTGTTTTACGAGAATATGCTAACTGAGGGCGTGGTTAGGTGAGAACCGTAGATATGAAGATTGCCGTCGCGGCGCTATGATGTGGTATGCTAAGAGGTGACGGCTATAAGTGGTTATGGCTGTCGAGAAAGGAACAAGACAAGCATTAGTGGATGTGATACCGTATTTAGTCATCTCAGTTTAGACCACTAAGGCACACGACCATGAATCATATTTCAGTCTAGAATGCTTCAATTCTTTAATCTCAGTATGTATGTTGATCACTCTTGCTATATGTCATCCGCCGATCATGACGTCCTTCAAGATGGGATGGCCATGATATAGAGAACAGATATGTATAGGGACACATCATCCTAGATGCCTCCTTGATGTGTTCTGTATATTACTTCTCGGTCTCGAAAGTAGGAAAATTATGTACTTGCGTTACAACGCAATGAAACATGGTGTACGATGGATATTAGAATATGACCTAGAGCAACCAAAGCATGACCACAACTCGTCATCAAGGCACATCCCTGTTTTCCAGAGATACTGAAGCACCAGCCAATTGAAGGGTGGAGTCTGCATGAGAAGCACACGGCTCTGTTATATCAGTCAGACGCCTTCTGATCCTCATCATGCTGTTCATAGCACGATCGATCTCTTCTGCTTCGGTGCTCATCTGCTGGATTTTTGCTTCTAATGTTTCGATAGTTCGTTTCAGGTCAGCGTTTTCGAACTGCAGGAGGCCTAGCGGATCTGTAGACGTGCAAGTGACGCTGGTCGAAAGGTCTGCAGGAGGTGAAGAAGGCGGGACCTCGACATTAGTATAATCAAGGCCAATCCTAGAAATTCCTCCAGTGTCCCTGATGGCATCCCCAGAAACCGCTTTGCTTTCTAGGTCGGCGATCTTCTTTATGAACACGGACTTCTCTTTCTCCCATTGTTCTCTTTCCAATTTCCACATCCGTGCTTCTTCTGCCCCCTGAGCCTGAAGTTTACTACTCATAGTCATTATTTGCATATATTGAGCACTGTTGGCGACGCTTTGTTTATGAGCTTCTTCCCGAACACGGATGAGATCTTCGACTTGACTTTCCAGCATCTCTACTTGCGTTTGCAATCTGATCCTTTCCTCGGTTAAATCATTAATCTCGTTATCCGATACACGAGTCTTCTTTTCTAAAGTTGTACAGCGTGTCTGTTGCCGTCCATAGGCCGCTAGAAGAGCCTCATGTTCTTTCCGAAGCGTTGTTAGGGCAAGGGTCTTTTTTGAAACTTCGTGTTGAAGATCTTGTAGATGTGTAGTACGCGCAATATTGGTAACAAAAGATGTGGCATGCTGTGGTGGTGAATGTGAAGGTTCGACGGGTAACTTTGAGGATGTAGGTGATGTTAAATACAGGCCAGACGTCGGTGAAGGCAGGATTTGCCCAGCAGATCCCGGGTACGTGGAAGGGGATAGAGGTTCAGGAGGTCTCGGTGGTGCCGCAAAAGATGTTATCCAAGGCGAGGCAGTATCACGTGGAGAAGGAGATACTTGCGAAAATGATTGATAGGGATAATATTGCTGTCTATGTTCTTCGTTTCGAGGCATCGTAGAGGTTGCACTAGAAAAGTCATGATTTGACGCTGAGACACCATGCGGCGGGCTTGAGCTCGGCGAGTGGACTCGGGGAACCATAGGATGGTCTCTCGTTCGCTTTAGGTGTACACCAACGCGACTGACTGACCATTCCAAAGACCTCTCCAGGCCGTTGGAGCAAACGTCTGCCACGGTCGGACGGAATTCATTATCCTGCAATCAGTGAGTATGACATCTAGAAGGACCAAAGCAGCAGGCCCACCTTTGTGGACCAGGCATGATGGGACGGAACGGCAAGAATCCGCCGCAAGTTCTCTTCGAGTTCGAGAAGACCAGCAACGATGTCCTCAACCTTGTCGTCAAGATTACTGCACCGATGACAAGGAGCAACATCAGCCGTGTGGGAAGAACCGGTGGGCGGTCTCTGACGGTTCGTTCCTTCGGAACGTAGGTAAGTACCATCCTACCAGATTATAAGGTCAGGTTCATGATAAGGATTTGATGGCATAGCAGGGGAGTACTTCCGATGTTGCAAGCATCGCTGTGAGAAAAATTCCAGGGATATACTCTCTGTAGAACGAGGGGCTTACCTTGGGAAATTGAGAGAACTCATTAGGTTCAGTGTGGTCGTAATTGCCAATATAAGGATCATATGAAATCCGTGGACGTTTGGGCGACATGTCTCGTGGTGAGTACCGGTTATAAGCGGAAACAGAATCAACAGAAGCAGCAGTTAGGGGCACATCCCATATATGAGACTCTGCGCCGTCCAATGCCGCAGCAATGGACGGCAACTGTGGCTTTTTCGAGCTCAAGTGCGATGTAATGTCTTCTTGCATCAGCATGTTGCTTGTAGGAACAGGCTGGCTCTGGTGCCTCCGTGTGCGAGCAACAATTTCATCTTGTTCACTTCTCTGGTCCCAAGGCCTCTTCTGTGCGTGCGGCTCGTCCATATCTTGACAGAGGGTTCGACCGCAGGAAGTCTCTTGCGATGCGCATATCAAATCCCACTTCCGACCGATCCGTATGCATCGTAATTGGACTCTTGGGTATTGGATTTCGTTATTTGGTCTCGTTGCAAAAAGAGTGAGGTATCGCGGCTGCGTCTAAAGACATGAGCACAAGCGATTCGACCTAGAGAAGAGGGATCGCAACTTCTAGGTAAAAAAGGTCCTTCAACGGGCACAGGGAATTAGGTATTGTCAACTCTGGAAGATATGCGACGGGAAAATGATGTCGCAGGTGAAGCGAGGCACGAGGCACGAGGCCCCGTAAACGACAATTTAGCTAGACAACGTTAGGGAATTCAATCCCGAAGCAAGTCATGTCAGGAACGAATTCAAGAGTCTAGCACATTTCATAAAAGGTGCTAAAGCGCATGCTATATTGCTGACAGAGACGTTGCCAAGCTCGACTTGGTCTGATTGAACCAGGGTCGGACGGTAACAATGTGTTTTGTAAGCTGGCGCTCTGGTATGGAGTACAATGGTGTGATCTGCAACAACGGGGGCGTGAGGAAGTCCTCAAGTACTTATCTTTCGGCCTTACATCACCAACAGAGAATGGGCATAACCATGTTGTAGGTCTGACGGGGGCATCTTCTGCTGTTGGAAGATTCTGAATACTGCGAGACTGAAACTCCAAATCGTGTACTATGTAGTATCAGGAGATGTTTGAAACTTCCGCTAGAACTGATACTGTATGATACCATTGTATATGGGATGATGAAGGTTAGGTCGTTATGTACCAGTATGGGTTTTATGGGGCTTGCAACGGATCCCACAATACAGCCTCTTTTCAATACAGTATTCTTTGGCTCAAGGACACACCACGATGCACTCCATCGTACCACCAGTTTGGGTACTTCTGCTTTGACGTAATCGAGTGACTTGGAGCACACGGATAAAGACATCCTATCTTCTAGACCAATATTATTACAATGGCATGGGGAATACCCGCCGAAACAAACGGATCTTACTAATGTTCCAAGAGTCCAGTCGTCAGGTACTCTGACCTTGTAGACCTATCAAGTCAAAGTGACTGCTTGAAACTCCTCATAAGCAATCCGACGGCGAAATACTACTTAGAGTATCAACACTGGCCCCGAGATCTTGATCGCTGGCCCTCGTTGCTCTCTGGGCAGGTTTCAATCTGCGTATCGACCAACACTTCTGATCACCAATACCGCAGACGAAAACCAGCGGAACATTTAGTCCCAGGAAGAGCCATTTCTAGCTGCCGGTGGTGTGTACTCCAAGCGAAAAGGGTCTCGATCTCACCCGAGTCCTCCAGGGATCGTATGTAGGGGCAATACTGAAGTACGAGAGCTTTCGTCGCAAAAGTAAAGTCGTTTCTCCCTCAGATGCTTCAAGGGTTCGGTGGAGCGAGGAAGTTGGGAGCCAGAAGTTAGTGTCTGGTGCAGGAATCACCTTATCATCACGCTGAAGGATGCCGAAATGAAAAATAATAGTAGTCATTTGGCTATAAGTGCTCCATAGCCCTCGCTTTGAGATATTTTAAACCAGTTTCCCATCGTCATTGACAACGATAATATATGGACGGTTCAACGTCCCGCTCGTGGGCTTGCTCACTATGCTTCCAGATTCGGCTGCAGATTGTTTTATGAAGAGGAAAGTCATACCTCCGTGTAAGACGAAACTTCTTTGTAGCATTCTTGCGATTTTGGTGGTTCCTTAGTTACTTCTCGAGTTACGTTGCCATGCTGCTGGAGTATTCATGTTGATTGACAGGTAGCATTCCTCCTGCCTCTCCAGTAAATCACGAACTTCGCTGTCACCCCATTGCCGTTCGGCTTCAATGATCGACGTTTCCAAGTCTTTAGCACACTGTAACTCGTCGAGAAGGCACATAGTATGCCCCCTATGAGCCGCAAGAACTCGACCAATTGCACTTGAGGCTTCTGCTTCGCCCAGTGATTCAAGTCGACTCATAATCTGCAACAATTGACGCAATAGCACTGCCAAATCGTCCTTCCAAGACGCGGAGAGTGGTTGGACGAATCCCAAAACATCTTGCGCGGCTTTCTCTCTGGAATCCCAGAGATGTCGAACATGTATCAGCCAAGCATCAAATTCGTTCAAGATTCTCGAAGCCCTGCCGCTTGGAGAAGACAGCTCCTGAAGGCTATGAACACATGAGGAGAGCTCCTTTGACTTTCGTGTGACATCTGACGCGTCCTCACTCAACAACCATTGTCCCAGTGCTTTGCGATTAGAGGCAGAGGCAACCTCCGCCTCGGACAAGTTGAGATTATTCAATAGCTTTTCAGTCGATTCCCTCTGTCGCTGCAGAACCTCCGTAGTGCTGCTACGCTGCAATCTTAGGTTTCTATGGCCTACGTTGGCCAGTAGCTGTAACTGGAGAAGTTCGTCCTGAAGCTTGTTGGTCTCTGTTTCGTCTGCACTGTTGAGGACCGGCTCAGAAGAAGCAACTGGCGTTGGCGTTGGTTTCCTTGGGCTGAAATGCTGCTGGTACGTGGTGAACTGTGGTTTTGGTCTCAATATCGGCCCACCTCGAGTCGCACCTACAGATGGTGGCTTCGTAAAACTTGGACCACCTATCGTAGTGACAGATCGACTTCTGGAATGCTGAGTGGGTGCAGACGGACGAGTTCCCGTAGCTCCGTTCGTTGGTTCATTGGCGTATCGTCCTATCGTCTTTGGGGCCTTTGTGGTTTCTTCCGTAGTACTTGGAAGGTGGACTGACAGAGGGCGTGGGCGTTGAAATAGTTTGGATTCTTTTGAGCCATCTTGGACACTCCCTGTCCTAGGTATACCAGTCTTCGACGGCTGTCTCAGCGATGCAGACCTTGAGGGACCTGCAAGCTTCCTGGGAACAGAAGTGATATTCTGTTGTTGTAGAGAACGCAAGTCTTTGTTTACTCGTTCTGGCACCCTTCCGGTTATGTTTCCCGGATTGATTCGCGAGTCTGTAGCAAAACCAGCTGACGCTGGTACATGCTTTGCCTCGGGAGGGCGTATTTTGTCTCCTTTGATAGGCGATGGGATTGATGTTGGCCGGCTGGAATTCATGGGTGATTAGAAACTCTAGTTGACAAAAGATGTGCAATCTGCCGTCACCATAGGCTAGGAAACAGAGGCCGAATCTGCTACTTAATTCGGTCTTTCGCGTATTTCTTCCCAGGAAACGAGCGCCAAATGTTCCTCAGGACAGACCAAATGTGAAATAGCCTGTCAATTTTACACGTGCGTGATGGTTGTGCGTCTTAAATGGTGAGTTTCGAGGTCAACAACGAAATTACCAATGAGCACCGTAGCAAAGGATCGTGGAAATGGAATATATCAACCAATTGATGACAAATTTAGTAGATCCTATGGCAGTAATGTGTGATTAGACTGATATGATACGTAGATTCTTGTTTACATCCGGGAGTGAGTTCAGTGAAGTCAAAGCATTATATTTATTCTCCACGAGACCTGAGCAGCGCCACATCATGAAACAGCGACAGAAAGGCTGATACTTGCAATCAATAATTTTCAAGGCAGATATAGAGCAAGACAAATAATGTGACCATCCGAGATAAGAGCTCGCGAGGGTAACCATCATCATGATCATCATCATCATCGATTTCATGGCTTGGTAACTCTATGAATCTATATACTGCTGCTATATCCAGTCGCTAAAAGAACGAGCAAATATGAAAGACAGTCACTTGATGGTGGATTGCAATCAGTTCATTCCGGTACCAAAAAATGCGCTGAAAATATTGAGCTTGAGCCTATCCATTACAGACTACCTCTCCTTGGGTATCCAATTCCCTCAACAGCGGCAGCATCTGTAAACCAAGACACTTTGTCGGTCGCACCTTCATTCACCAGGCCACAGGGAAGGCTACGGCCCTCCTCGGTTTCTAGGATCTTTTTCAGGATGTCCTTCTTTCCACCGCCAGTTGCGACGAAGGCTATTTTGAGAGCATGAGTTACCACCGGTAGCGTCAAAGTTATCCTTTTCGGGGGAGGTTTTGGGGAATCTTCGATCGGCGCGACCCATGCGTCAGTTTCTCGAAGGAGCTCATGACCCGGGAAAAGACTGCAAGTATGCCCATCCGGTCCACAACCAAGGAGCAAGAGGTCAAAGATGGGCAACTTCACGGAGTCCTTTGCGGCAAAAGATCTCATGAGTTCCTCTTGGTATTGGTCTGCGAGCTCTTGCGGATCATCCAGATGCTGGACATCGATTGGATGCACTCTGGGTTTGGCTAAGCCGTCCGGTATCCTGTCCAGCCACTCCTCCTCCACCAATCGGTGGTTGCTGTCCTCATGATCCAATGGAACCGCTCGCTCGTCTGCATAAAATACCTCCCACTTGTCGAATTGGAGAGCATCGTCTGGAGCGCCAGTACCGTCCGCAAGGAGCGCTTTAGCAAGTGTCTTTGGCAGACTTCCCCCACTGTTCTGTATGTGAGCGTTATATCCTCATCTCGTCGAAGGTGGTGCATACCTGACAGCTACTTTGAAAGCGTCATGACGCGCAAGGCCAGCGTTTTGACATTGTATGATGTATGTCCTCAAGCTCTTTGCCAGAGCGTCCGTATCAGAGTATGTATACAGATTTGGTGCGTGTCCCATGATGGGCAGAATTATTGCAGCCTTGCTTCGGTGACTTTGTATGCCTGCAGGCCATTGTCAGTTGTGTCCACCTCCTATTGCACTTTACGAGGTCGCTTCGAAGGGAGAAGATACTTACACGAACGAAAAAGGCCGGTCAGGATAGTTACCGATTAGTGATCTCAGGTAGGAGGATAAGGTAGATGGTTGAAGTTCAATTTAGGCTAGAATATGGAGGAAGAGATGAGATGATGATATGCGACAGCGTGGGAGGAGGATCTGAGTGCCTATGTCACAGGTGTTGCGCTAGTGAGACCGGCCAAGCTGGAGGGACAGAATTGGGTCGCGGAAAAGCGCAATCAAGACCAAGGCTAGGAGAATTCTGGAGGAGACAGAGATGGAACATGCAATTGAAAAAGCCAATCCTTGTAATTGTATCTTTGATGAGCATCAATCGTGAGTGACGGCAGCGCAGCGCAACGCTACAGTTCTTCCATCTCTTTCTACACGGTTCAAATCTGATTATGGCAGTTTTCCCTAAGATTTACAATGACAAGGGCACGTTGCGAATACCATATCGGCCTTCTGCAACAGTCTCTGCGATCTCTGGAAATTCATACGATGAAAAATTGCCTACCTATAGACGGGCATTAGACTTATCCAAGAGACATAATTATGTAGGTGCATGTATAGGACGGTCTACTTTATATTGGAGGGCAATGAGAGAGTGCATAAGGTACCTAGGTAAGCAGGGTAAGTCAAAGTCCCCACGGCACCGTAGGTATACTCTGTAAGTAGGTAAAGATACGCCATAATAATAAAAAACTCCAGCGTGCGTTTATTAGGTACCTGGGACCTGGGACCTAGGTATGTACAGGAGTTAAAAGCAATGCTGTAGCAATCATATTCTGCCCCTCCATTCCCCCTCCCCCTCCCCCTCCATTCCAGGTCCATATCAAAGATTAGAATTTCGTCAACTTCACCGCCGCTGTCGATCAAACAAGATAACTGACGATGGACAGTAGTATAAATTCTACTCTCAAACTCTACTTGAAGTAAACAATGAAACAACGTGGAGCTATCTACCACTCTAATACTACCTAGGGAGAACGGGGATTTTGAGACCTGTGATAACGAGCCATGTCGCAACGCTTCCGTTGCGGTCAGGGCGAGGATTTTGGGGCCTTGCGCAAAAGAACATATTCTTGTATGAAGGTTGTAACATACCCAAAGGGATAGAGAGTGTCAGAGTGCTAGGATCAATGGTGTCCAGTCATCTCACGCACTCGGTTTGAAGCATTACCTGATACACAGTGTGTAAAGAGAAGAGGGGATGAGATGCTCTGGAATCGGAGTTACGTCATATCATGGAATAATTGTACTATCTATGTAATTAGTTGTTGTACACGAATGGGCGGTCTTGGCGTTGATACAGTTCTCACTGGGTTGTCATCACGTTTCTATGCTCGATATTTCATTCCCATATACATGGTGCCCTTGATTTACACATCAGTAGGGAAGGGTTCGATAGAGGCGATGAGAGCAGCAATGCAGAATGTTACACAGCAAATTATCAATCTCGATACCTAATCCCACTTTCGCAGCCCCATGAAGGGTTCACCGCACTTTCCCTTAAATACTCCCTCATCATGATCTCCGGGGTCAATATCTCTCGGAAGCTGTGATGAGTAAGATTGGTATTTAGTGATACACGAAAGAGCAATATCTCGCCATGTCCGCACCAAAATCAGGTACTGAGTAAGCATAGCATGATCTTGTCAAACAATGCCCAACCCCCATTCGTGAGAATCTCTCCGACAGCAGGTAACATGGACGTTTTCATTACCACCACGCAGAAAGAGAACCCTGGGTAAGCTGATTCCAGCCTGTAAATACTTCCAGCAGTCTCCCTTCCACCCGATGTGATGCTTCGACTACTGCGAAAGCACCTTTTTTCTACTTTCGTCCTTTCCTCTGATGATCGGATGCAGCCTGCTCAAATCTTTCGATCTCCTTAGGTTTGACAGATAATATAGGCGTCGAATCGAGTGGCGATCTAGTCCTTGAATGAACGTTGGATTCCTCCAAAAGGGCAAGACTTCGTAAATATTTCCCCAAGGGTTGATCGGATCGCCAGCCGGTTTTAGACAAGCGCTTTCGTACACTTAGTTTACGAGCCGCCAGACGTTCGTGGAGTACTGGGACTTTTCGGGCTGATTGCTGACTTGTTTCGGTATCAGTAGACGAGGCTTTGCAATGCAGAATATCTGGCTCAAACTCAGGATACCAGTCAAAGAATGCGTCGTCCATCGTCCAGCTAGCAAAGTCGTGCAAGCGGCGTTGAAACTCGGGACTCAAGCGCAGAAGTCCTGTACGTATGTCTACAACATAGGTACTCGTTATATTGTAGGGCCATGTAAATTTCCAGTGGGCAATAAACTTGCTCCAAAAGTCATCCGTGAGGTACTTGTCTTTCCCGAAGCATAGCCGTTCCCTCATTCCAGGCCTGCGGGATGAGATGTTAGTGGCCGACGGAGGTAAGAGGACCGGCAGAGCAGGCAATGATACACATACCATGGGACAAGGTCTACAGCTAAGGTGTGGTCCAGGGCATCTTGTGATGGGCTGCTCCACTCCGCACTTGTTAGCCGTCGATGGTACAGTCTCTTGCGTTTGTTCGCGAATGCTTACCGAGGTAGCAACCAGGACGGGACACCTGTTTGATATGACAACCTACTTTCCTTAGACCAACGGAGATACTGAAAGGCAATGTTAGCAACCCCAAGCACGAAAATTGAGATTCATATCATCCTACTCTCAAAAGCGGCCAAAAGAGGATCGCTGATAGTCTCATCGCAACGTCTTTGCCCCGAAAGATCTCCTGGTCTAATCGCCTTACCGAGGACCAACTCGGATTGATAGCAACGTGAGTTTCATAGGCTTCCCAACCGTGGAGGACTGCAGCGATGAATATGTGCTCCTCGGCCGAGTTCTCATAATTCAGTCTCCAAAGCTCAGAATCCGTCGAGCAGCATCGGTTAAGCGTCTCGAGAATGCTTGCTCTGCCGTCAAGTTCGTGTGGTATACGATCTTGCATCTCGTCTAGACTGATGTCTTTCGAAATGCGTTGAGTCGATGCAACATCCGAATATTTCTGCGATATTACAGAGTTGGTAGCATTAACGTCTGAGTTTCCCTGAATCGGAATGGGCGTCTGCCACACGGGCGAAGAATCACTTTCCATGCTGCTACTCATGGTCTGGGTTGTTGAAAGACATGTGGCATCGGATCAATTCTGGGGGAGTCCATTCATGAAATATCAAAGGACTTGATTTGAATAGAGATGGTAAATTTCACGGTCGAGGTCCATAATGTGAAGATACACCTTGGCACGCCAGGTGTAGACCTCCTGCTCTGGGTGAATGCTAGAGAGATATCTCCGGGCATATCCTCCTTTTTTCCATTGCCCTGGACCCGAGGAAGCCACTAGCCGCCGTCCAAACAAGTGGAAGTAGGGAAATAAAGAACTGAGACCTTATTGCACCAGATTGAGAGCTTCGTGATTCTGTTCTTGGGTCCTTGCTCATCCTCGGAGCACCTAGTATGCTGATTGGCTGGAGACAGAAATCCGATATACTGGTAGGTGAAGCTTATTCGAGGACGGAGAAGGCTTACCATGGTTATTGCCTGCTTACTCGGACTGGCCAGACAATGTGGCATTGTTTGGTCGAAAGAGAGATGCAGGAATGATTTCAGTAGGACCAAAGATAGATTTGCTCTATGATGTGAGACTCGTTGGCAGGATACAAGTCCGGCAGGTGTTGATTTGTCCAAAGCTTTTGGTTCAATAGCTGCTCTCATAGCCATACCTGTCACAAATGACAAGCTCTTTACGGGATGGGGGCCATGTCTCGAAGTAGATTGTTATCTGCTCGATATATGAGTGTTCTGGCCGCCACCTACAACCATCTTGAAACGAGAGGTAGAACGCTCACAAGCCACTTCGGTTCCGGTACGCCGTCGATTCTGTTGACCGGCTCGCGCGTTGCTAGTATCAGGTCATGTCTTGGAGCCGGAGACGCGCTGCAAATCAATTCAACTACTTATACGTGGTCGTTGATTTGCTCAACCTTCGGAAATGCACAACTCCGGACGTCTCTTAGTCTTGTACTCTGAGTAGACCCGACCCACAAAGATCTGCAACTATAGTATATCTGTACGCCACTCTGAGTACTCTGGTAGGACATATGCGGGTACCTCCTACCTCACAAGCTGTACCAAGCTGTGCGACATTAGGCTACTAATATCTTCATTTGATGCCTCAACTTCTTGAGTGTAACACACCGCACGAATACTGGCCGGGTGTGGTAATTACGTCCGCTATTGTCGATTCTAAAATCACCGACGAGTCGGCCTCTCCCCGCATCGCATCGCTGTTCTCCAAGAACTGCCCTACCTCCTCGGGTTTCCCCTCGCCACAAAGGAAGTGTGTTCCGTAACCTCTGATCCAAAGTACCGTGAGGAGTGGAGACCACAAGTACATACTCTGTAGTATCATACTCAGAGTAGTATGGAAAATTGCCCCGTGCATCGTTTGCGTTGGTTGGCCATTGCCAAAAAATATAGCACAAAGCTCCACTTATTGGACCGGGAAGACGCGCTGGAGGTATTAGCAGCTGTAATCTGTAAGCCAAACTGTCAGGACTTCACTATGTATCTATCCCACTGCATGTCATTGCTCACGGTTCAATACGTGCGTTCTCTCCGTGACCAGGGGAAGAAGCCGAGACAACATCACGGTCATTCGCAGTTTGTGGACCATAAATTTCGTGAGCTCTCGTCTTTCTCCCTATTCACCTTCTATATCATCTCTAACATCCACGGGTTGTCAGAAACGTCTGCAGAGCATACAACCCCGCCATCTAAATTTGTACCCTTCTGACAGGCATTCAGCCACAGACCATCCCATTTCAATCGTACGTTGATTAAAATGGCTGGCGACCTGAATCTTGAAATTAATTTTGAGCCTAAAAGAGGTTTTAGAGCGCAGACATCGTTATCTGAGGCTGTGTAGCCTGCCTAGCTTACTGTTTTTGGGCCCTGAGTATATAATTCGAACGACTGGCGTGTTGTCCGATGAGCAATCAAAGTCCTCGCCGGCTGCTACCAGCCACGGAAAAGAACAGTTCAATCGCCTCTCAGGCTCCTGACCAGGGGCAGTCTTCGAAGCAGAAAGTGAAAGCGGTGTCGAGGATTTCAACAGCATGTGAGGCATGCAAACGTCGCAAGAGCAGGGTATGTGACTGGTGTTTCAAACCAAGCGCAATTCGAAACCCTGCTAATCAATCCTAAGTGTAGTGGTCCTCCGCTACCATGTAGATTATGTCGCTCTCAAGGCACAGAATGTGTTATCGACGAGTCACTAGACCAACGACGAAGAGCATCAACCCACCGTCTGATGGAATCATCTTCAGGTCAGCGCGAGCTGCTCAAATCTCTACTACTCAGCTTGACCTACAGCCCACCGAATGCCGTCGATGCTCTGATAGCAAGCATACGCAATAATCTACCTCCTTTTGATGTGGCCGCAATCCTCAAAGACAATATTGAGTCTCTAGACAGCCAGGATGAGGAATGTACTGTACCTATTGGCGAATTACAGATGGTTTTCTCCACTTTGCGAATGCAAGAATCGTCTGCGCTCGATAGCATGTATACAGGCTTTAGTGGGCATGAACGAGTTAATGAAGCGACCGAGGGTCCTCATACAGAATCTGGTAACGTCGAAAGAGCAGATAGCTCAAGTCAAACGAAACCCAGCCAAAGGCAAAGCGTGGCAGACCAACTGCGGTTATATGAACGCTGGATCGATCTCTTTGGGTCTCTTCCTAATGAGGCAGCAGATAATCAACTCGAAACTAGCTCTGCTAGTCACTCAGAAGAAAACCCGAAATGGCACAAGGGTTTGTGGCGACAGCCGTCACAAAAATTTGACATATCGGACACCTCTTCGCCTACGTCGCCTGCTGATCAAGAAGAAATATCTCCAGGTCGTCGAGGGGGTTGGCATTTCGCGCTTCAGATCCAGCCAAGTAAGGGAGGATTCCAAGATTCACATGCTGACCTCTTGCCAGCGGAGCGGGTACGACTACATGAAATTGCATCCCTCATTTCTGCACAAGAGTTCGAAGGCGAAGGCGGCTGGGTAGAGGTCCTTCGTGCGATTACTCAACCAACCCAGGAAGATGAAGTAGGAGTTTCGGCCGATAAACCATACCAGTACGATTCTATTCGGTTCCCGCTGCATCATGTTCTGCCGGTCACCTTCTACGAGGATTCTCCGCTGAGCCGTGTCATCACTGACTACAGAGATGCAGCTCGGACCAGCATTGCCCAAGGAATGGCCCCAATCGATGTACTCGGTCACGACGGCATAATCGTGGAACTCTTCTTCCGAGAGCGCCAGCCTGGAGATGACTTTACAGTATGTAGTTGGGCAGCAGAGGTGAGTGAGGAGTTGATTCCATGTTTAATTATTCACTGTTGATGGACAACAGCTTTGTCGCACCTTTCCCGATTGGGACATCTACGTTCGCCTTGCCCACTGTCTCATGCTCACATACCTAATGCGATGGTTATTGATTCCTACGGCAAAGCGGTACGCCGATGTTCCTGATATTCTCAAACCGCTTCCAGTTCAACGGATGGTGGCCCATCATGTGGCTATCGATTTTATCCCTTTGCCCTCCCTGCGAGAAGCTCTATTGAAGAACATGAGAGATTGGATGACAACCTTGCCTGCAGCCAAGATGAGTGTGAACTGGACGAACGGTCTAGACGAAGCAGTGGTGCCCGATGACGATCTCGGATGTCTCCGATTGTCCGAAGCATTTGAGAAGCATGTCACGGATCTGCGCAATTGGAGCATTGGAGAGAGCATCTTGGCCTCATTTCCCGAACTGAGAGGTATCGTACGTCTTGACCAGGGGCATTGATTGCGAAAAGGTGCTCTACGATTCCTGGACGAGGTCTCGATCGGTTTGAATTTTCGAAGAATGTACTTTGAGTATCCAAAGTCTATTTTCGTGACTTGGTGACAGTTCTTTCGGTCGGTCTTTGGGACTGTCAAACACACGTGCCAGGCACTTTCTCGGGGATACTGGAAAGATTTCTCGATGACCGGCGCCACTTCTCGATCGTCTGTTGTCTGTTGTCTGAGTATGCTAGTTACAAGTCACCACCTGATATGATTGGCGGATACCGGAACTTTGGAAGGACAGTACAGAGTGTGGATACCGACATCAGCGGAAAAGTAGCTGACGGGATTTTCGACGAAGTGGCTTGAAAGCAAGTTTTTCCGTGGAAGATCTGCATCAATTACGTCGCAATTACAGTAGCAAGGTCGATTAATCGCTTCCGTCTGGTAATATTATCGCAAAGGTATACGGTATAGTACTATAGTCACCGACTGATTAATTATCCAACCCCCTCAAAATTACCGCTGTATTACCTCTATATAAAATACCATTAAATTATAAGATATTAATATAAAATTACTCCTTTTATATATAAGACTACGCGATAGCATTCCGACATAATTCTAAATCTCTCTTTAAAAGACTACGAATCTATAGAATCCTAGGTTTTTTGAATAATTCTATGTAATATATTATAATTATATAGATTTAGTTTTATATATTCGATAACATAATCCTGTATTTTATTCTAGATATTTTCAGTAGGGTTTAAATCTAACGAATTTATTAGCTAATTTATTACGTTTATTCCGTAATTTCGTAGTTCTTCTTAAATCTAAAAATAATTATAAAAAATAATTCGTTTTAAATAAAATACCGCTGTTATAAAACCCCAGCTCTTCTCCTAAAATAAATCTAGTCTTTTTTCTATTCCTACGAAATAACTCTAAAAAAAATCTAACCTATAGATTTTTATACGTGTTTAATAAAATAAATCTTATCTAAAGTTTTATTAAATATTCGGGTGATTTAGACTTATGTATAATTATTAAATCGAACCTATTATAGTATAACAAAACCTGCTTACTATGTAAGTCGATCTCCCTAAGGCGTCTCTGTCCTACAGGGGACCTCCGTTTTATATTCAATGTAATTACTTGGTCGTAATACCTGTTGCAAAGGAGCAAATGGGTGAGATGAATCGAAGGATTGTTCATGCCCACAAGCACCTCTGGGTTGCGTCACCGGTTAGAATTGCCCCTCATCTTCTAGAGAATATCCCTCCATACCTCCATATCTACTCTGTAAAATCTTTCTTCGACTCCCCGACCTTCCTCTATCCCTGTGGGCATATTCTGAGACAAGCAAAATTCAATGGCTACCCAAATCATGTTGAGACCCATGAGAAATACCCAGGCGATGCGCCTCCACAGCAAGGCACGGACAGAGGCCAGGCTTCTGGAACATATTCGAATACTTTCCACCTGAGTATGGTTGTTACAGGTAATACAATGCTCTTCAATAGGATCGGGCCTAGATCGTATACTTCGAGCACGATCGCATTAATTACTTACTCTTTCCTCGACGACCAGGCTCGGTACGTAATTTGGTGCCTACTAGGTAGTACTATGTAATACAGTATGTTAGGAAGGGAGGTACGCTCTGAGGCGGTATCCAAGGTACTATGGTACCTACCTAATCGCTAAAGATCGGGGAATCGCAAGCGGATCGACGGTATTCTTCTGAAACCGATTGAATCTTTCTACCTCTCCCGCAAACCTCCTTATCCGCCCATTCCCATTGCTCGGATTTCTTTTCCTTCTGCCTCCGCCCCCCAATCTGAAACGTTCTCCAAGCTTGTATCATACAGAGGAAGAGTAAGGTAATACCTATGATTACCTATGTATGCATGCTATTCGACCCTGCGACCAGTCAACTATGTAGTCAATACTGTACCAGAATAACACATGATTAGGTTACAGTACATACTCTGTAGTTGGGTCCGACTCCATAGGCAGTTACGCTGTCCTTTACAGGCAAATCTGCCTTCTCCTCGGTACTCATAACCCGCCAGCCTGAAGATTCTGGTACAACCCGCAAAAAACAGGCTCGTGGAGGGGAGTCTGGAAACAAGTTCCGTTCGATTTGCTCGCCCTTCTTCGATACTGATGCCTGGTCTCATTTCTTAGGGTTTTGGTCGCCGCGCGTGATTGCGTGTTTACTGCCGCAAAACACCAAAGAATGAACGTTCTACAATACAATTTGCTTGGCTTGAGCGGCACACCTCTACTATATTGTCTTGCATCTTTCTCCCTTCTTCGCTGTTGCCTTTTTTCTCACCAAAAATTGACCGGAAACCAGCTTGCCCTATCCATAAACACCAATTGACCATCACCCGTGTCGCAGCACTCATGGAACCACCTTCAGTGATGCAGCTTCAGACGTATGCAGCGCAGCGTCCAATACCAAAAGCCATGCCTATCGAGATCTGCAAGACCAACACCAATGACGGTCTTCTGTCAAGATCGCGCTCCTCCTCGGCGTCGATTCCTTCGAGCGGGTCCTCTCCTCAATCGGCCTACGGGACGAAGTCGGTGGGCATCGTCCGTTGCTGCCGATGCCAGCGCTCATTGAGCGTGGATCCCGCTTCGCCCTTCACCAGTCAAGGAGTCGTCCAATTCGGAATGAACTCATACTACTGCAACCGCTGCGCGACAATGGTTGGTTTCAAGAAGTGACGAGGATGAGAAACTGATTGGAGGCTTTCTTTGCAACTTTTTCTTAACGACTTTCCGCAGCTGCGGCGACCCGGAATATATCAGTCCGATTACTACGAATGGACTCGATGGCGTCCACTTTATCATTACCTGTGCCCTTGTGGTACAATAAAGGCGCTTTGCCACAAGCGCGAATCCCGCCGCCACCGGTATTTCGTGCAGTCAAATTATACCGGCGATTGGGACGGACGTAGTCCCGGAGTAAACCCATTGGTGGACGGCATTATGCTGGCGTTGAGAAGAACGGACCTATGTTGGACGCAACGACAAGACCTGCCGTTATAGCATTTACATTCTGGCCTTAAGAATGAGAGGCCAAGGGGCTGTTGTCGGTAAGCGATGGCGCTTCAAATCAATGGCACGGGTGCAATATGGAACCGTTTCAAAACTGCATACACGCATGCGGCCGATTTCGCTCACACCCCATCGAGAAGTCCCGGAGATAGGACATCTACGATACTTCCATGATCTATATGCAAGACATGAGGCTGGCAGAGCCGCCGGGAAGTGGGAATCCGGAACGGTGGTTTCGAAATTGAGAGGGCCTATTTATGGCGGATGGATGCTGGTCTGCAACTAGGAAAAGCGGCATCTGACACGCCATCCGCCAAACTATGTAGCTTAAGAATTGACAGTCAATTTCCATTGCATTGGATCATCAATATATATTTGTGATATCAAGAGGCGTCCCGCTTGCTTAGATCGGCCCAAACAAAGTGCTGACTCTTCCAAGACAGCTGACCAAAACGATCTCGGTTAAATCGATCCATCTGTAGTTCCCCAAGCCGAAACGAAGGGAGAATATGTAGCACGTCCCTGGACGGAAGTACCTACCTGAGCACTGGTCATAGATCTGAGAAACACAATGGTTGTCTACAACCCGTGGCTACTAGATGAGATGGATAAATAACTCATATTGGATCGAGAAATCAATAACAGAATATGTAGCGGCTGGGTCTACAAAGCGCCACTGTTCATTGCTCATCCTATAGTACAGTGACAAGGAATACTGCGTCTTTCGTTCTTGGGCATGATGCTGCTAAGACGGCAACCGGCATGAAAACAAAGAACGCCGTAGAGAAAACACGCAACATTGTTGTGCGAATCCATGTCATCATTGTGAAGTGGGTTGAATTTTGGCTGGAACGCCCCTCTCCGGTGGCTCCTTTAGAAACATGTCGTGGCTCTGCAGCTTGCCTAGTTCCCGAGATCTTGGTTCATGCAGCCCGCTGTGTCGTGTTCTCTCGATGCATATCTCACTTGGATGCATTCAACTTTACATTGCCGCAACCAGGCACCGACAGCCGATCTTTGGTTCTGGGACATTGAATCTCGGATTTCTGCTCAACCCACTGCAATCTATCCTACGCAGAGAATAGCCTTCCCGCCACGGTGCGACGTCAGCACCCGTGCAGGCGGGTCAGGGGTCAAGCCGACAAGGGAATTTCTAGGTAGCGAGTGGTACAAGTAGAAGGTGCTGATCATCAATTGGTCATCAGCAACTACGGATTCCTCCTCAGCAGGGAAAAGCCGTCATGGCCCCAAAGTACTCAGAGCATATCTTCAACACCGAACTTCTCCGACCTAAGCCTCAGCTGGATCTCAACCAGTCGGAAGCGTCCCGTCGGCTGGATATGCTACCTACAGGGGTTTAAAATTTCAATCTGGAAGCATGCGACAAAGCGCTCCGCCCGGGGCTACTAAGTGAGGCTAAGATAGCACGTTGTGACAGATCACATCCGGTATGAGGCCTACCTGTTGCTGGCTTGCTCGAGGATCCTGACGACACCTTCAACCAAAGAATACGATGTACCTACCCTGATACTCGACCAGTTCAACGGACTGGGGCACAAGTCCTCCAAAGCTGTAATGGTTCCGCACTATTGCTTCCCCTTGTGTGACTTATCTACCACCACATATTGACGCCAAAGGGAGCGCAAATACAGCTAGAAGTCGCCATAGTGATGCAGGGCCACCTTGAATGGTCTCAGTGGAGACGGACTCGATCATTTTGAGATCCGGGATTTGCAGATCGACTCACATGCTATTGTTTGCAGACCCTCTTCCCAGCGTAGTGGTATCCGTCATATTGTCTCTAGTGGCTGGCTGATTGGCTGAATATGTTGTGACTTTCCGTTAAGATGTCCCGTCTAATGTGTCACGGCTTGAGATGGGCGCCACCTTTGAGGTCGAGTTCTTGAGGATAATTCCAATCTCTTCTTGACAACCATTTTGAAAATATCAGCGATCATCCAAGCCGAATTGAGTCGCCGGGACAAGTCTCAACAAACAAATGGTTCGGTGATTACGTTCAGCCTTCTTCGTGGAACACGAGCAATTGACTCCGTTTCCCTTGTAATTGCCCGAGGTTGGCCGCTAGCAACCGAGATTCTGATACACCATTGCTGGTCGAGTTTCTGATCTTGGAATGGTCATATCACATCTGGCTTAGGGCAACAGCGTCTATCCAGTCTGTTGGTAACATTTCCAAGGATATGGACCGTGCTAGAGGTCAGGTCTTAGATCAAGTGGCTTGTGAGCTATTCCTAATTGCAGTCGTTCGACCCTCTCCTCTGGTTCGCTCTTTTCAACCTTTCTGATATTCAACTGTCGAGTCTTTTCCTTTATTGGAAATTGTAAAGGTCTCCATTGGAAACAGCCTCGTGTATTCGATAAACGATGCCGTGCAGGAGACATATCAATCTCAGATCCAAGAATGCGGAACGATGCAAACTAGATCGATGTGCCACCAGATTACATTATTCGATCTCATACAGATTTGAAGCAGACACGGGAGGGATACGACGGTCCGGACCTTCTTCATGGATCTATAAGTTCAGGGGATTATAAGATCCGGTTGGACCTTCAATTGACTTTGGCCAATCTCTCACCATCGTCTCTCTCGATTTTCATAAATCGCAACATACTACACTCCGACGCCCTATCAGGCGAGCAATAGCGATTTATTCAAATCCTCTTCGATCTACTATTGCCCCTTAGAATCATTCAACAGATCAAGAGTCCTTGTGCGAGTTTACTCGGCTGATCTGTCGCTCAGTGTCTCTCATACTCTTCACCAAAAATTTCCCCCATACACCCACACGCTTTTTGGATCTTTGGGCATCAACCCTACTCCTCGGCTCAGCTGGTTCGCGATTTGACACATTGGTGCTTCGCCCGTTCACTGAGAGCACAATTGTCCTCATCAGACATGGCACGATCAAAGGACAGTCAAGCACAGCGTAGAAGCGGACCTGATGATCTCTATGCTTTATTCTTGGCTGGTGTAAGTGTGTTCCGAACGACTTGTATACCTGCTAATCTATGAGCCAGCTTCCAAATAACGTGGGATGGCAAGACATCAAAGATCTTGTTAGAAAAGCTTGCCCAAATATCAGATTGAAGCATGCGGACATAATGAAACCTGATCATGGCCTGGACGGAGTTATCAGTCACACAATTATCAATGGTAGAGACCAAGCCGAGAAAGCTTACAGTAAGTTCAAAAATGATATCGAGGTTTCAATTTGATGCTGATAATCTTAATCAGAATATTTTCTGGCAAATGGATACACAGGGAAATCTATCACCGTGTCACTCGCCAGTGCTGAGTACGACTATCAAGAAAACCAATATGCATTTCAGACGATATACCCTATCAAACAGAGCCCTGCTCCAAGAGGAAAAACTCTTACTAACCCAAACGGCCCTTCACAGCCAACTCAAAGTACAGTGTAAGCTTACTTCACCATCCTTCAACATCTAATCTTACCTTATATCCTAGTGACAGCAGAAGATCAAGTATCGCTGGTGCGCCTTATGTACCCGGTATGCCCAATGTTTATACCAATCCAGCCCAATATTGCAATCAATATCCTTCTATGATCCCACAACAGTTTCCAACAAGCTACTCTTTCTCACAAGCTAGCATCACTGCCCCAACTGCAGCACCCATAAACCCCATGCTGGTAATGCAAATGGGGGCCGGTCAAACTCCATCTGGACAAACAATGCCATCACCAGGGTTTTCCCCTACTCTATCCGGTCCAACCTCAACCCTTCCCCAGTCATTCTCAAACCTCTCCCTCGGACCAAAGAACCCCCTATCCACCGCACCTACCGGCCCAACTCAGCACCGAACAGTCTTCATCCGAAACCTCGATTCTAGCATAACCTGGCAACAACTTAAGGACCGCATGCGAACGGTCGGTGAAGTAAGTAGATGCGAAGTCAAACCCGAAAACGTTCAAAAAGGCAATACATCTCAATGCCGTCCACCCAGATCATGGGGCATTGTAATTTTCGTCGACCGCTCCTCCGCCGACCGGGCAATCCAAGTATTCGACGGCTGCGAATGGATCAACGGATATAAAATGCGAGTCAATCTCTCTCGACCATCCTCTCATCAGACTCATCATCAATCATCCAAATCCAGCAGCAGCAACACCAAACCCAATAAATCTTTCTCTAATCAGAAACTTTCTCGAGGCGGTGCTTGCCCTCCTCCACAAACAAACAAATCCCTCTCGAATCCCGCGAAACTTACAAGTTCGATTCATTCCGATCGTTCAATTGCGAATAGTGCAAGCAGCACGACTAGGAGTAGCCTTAGTGGTGGAACTGGTTGTGGCGGTGGCGCACCACTGGTCATCGATGGGAATAAAGCGAGATATTCGGGTACGGAGGACGAAGATGAGGATAGTAGCGACGAGGACGAAGAAGAGAGCGAGGAAGATGAAGAAGGAGACGGGTCGGAGGAGAGTGAAAGTGAGAGTGGGAGTGGATCTAGTAGCGAGTAGAGAGGGATAGACAAATGGCAGACTGAAGAAGTAAAGAAGTAGGCTACTAACAGAAAGAGGAGAACAAAAAGAATCGATGAGTGAACAGATTGATAGATTAATATATGAGACTTCGGGGTTTTTTTTGGGGGAAGGGGGGTTTCATCGTCAATATCATCATCATTGTCGTTCGATTGCAGTTGATGATTTATTCAAAAAGAAGCTAAATTCCATACTATTCTCATATTCCTTCCCTCAACAAATCCAAGTTTATATCGAATCGATTCAACCAAAGGACTCAATTCAACAACCCACAAATTATCATACTCGTCCACCCCATCTAGGTAATCATTCATCCAAGGATCCATTCCTGCCTTTAACCCCCCTCCCTTCTTGTTTTCTTTCTCTTTCTCTCCCTTTTCTTATCTCCTCTACCCACTAGACTCAGACTGACTCGGCCCATCCACGGGTTCTTAGTTCAGTTATTTCAGTTGTCTCACAAGGCCATATCTATGAGATAAAGAGAAGCAGAAGAAGCAAAATACTAAGAGGGGATAGGGATAGAAAGGTAAGAACATGGGAAAAGGAAAATGATTAGAAGGGGAATTCACGGGGGAAGGGAGATAGGAAGTATCTAGGGGATCATACATATATATATATATATATATTTTATTTATTCAATTTGATTGATTACATCTCTCTCTTCTATTTATCTTTTCGTTTTGACCATCTCAACGCATGAAATCTCAACCAAATGAATATTGAACATCTATTTTGCAAACTGTTCTTGATGTTACAATTGCTGCTGCTGGTACGGTTACAGTACTACCATTTGCACTTTGTTATTGTTACGTGATTACTGTTACAGCATAGGCTATATCTTACTACGTTTTCCTCTCAGGGAAAACAGAACGTTGGTTTAACAGACAGAGAATACGAATAAAAGGATTCCATCCATCACACTTGATTTTTCTTGGGAACAACTCCTATACACCCTCTATAACTATACCGATAAATACCTGTTAAGATCTACCTCAAGTTTCTATTTCCATCTCTTATCTCCAAATTATAAGCAAGTAAGAAATATAATAATAATAAAAGAGAGAGAGAGAGAGAAGAAAAGAAAAGAGACGGACGGTGGGCAGGGACGGAGATCTAAAGGGAAGGATTATCTATTTCATTGGGATCCTTGGGATATTTGGATTTTTTTGTGTGTTCAGGAGGAGGAGGAGGAGAAGGGTTGATATATGGGTGCAGTATCTATGTATCCATACTAAATACGTATAAGATAGATGATATATAGGATAGGATGGGATAGGTAATGTAAGTAGATATCAATAAGACAGAGACAGAGAAGCAGGATATAAGGTAAATAAACAAATAGAGAAGAATATCCTCTAAAATAACGACAACAGTAATGATAACCAACAACAAAAATGATAATAATACCATAACACAATGTCCCACTTTCAAGGGAAGAAAACAGAGACAAGAACGAAAAGCATCAAGGTAGACATCGAGAAACCCCAAGGCAAGTCAAATCATATTAGCTGAAATCAAGAGAAGATATGGTATTATGGTACTATGGTAGGGGATTTTAAAAGGTGAACAAATCAAAACGAGTCTTCGACCTCCTAATTCCTCTACTCCTTTCTTTCTCTCTCTCTCTCTCTCTCTCACACACACACACAGCTTTTCCTCTGATAGGAAAAGGACATTCTATGCGTCAATTCGTATTCTGCTAGGAACCCGTTGTTTCAATACTTGCGTGGAATGAGACGAAGGGAAGGGAAGGAGTTGTATGTATGGGATAGATGGAACTATAGAAAGGAGAAAAGGAGAAAAGGAGAAAGGAATAAACATAGGTGGGAGGGAGGAAGGAAGGGAGGGGAATCTGATGTCCTCCACATATTGGAACGAAAGAGAGGAACATCCGAAACAATTTTTTTCGTTAGGAGTAGGCAAAACCTGTGCGTGCATTCTTAAGCTCTACGTTCTTGTCGGAATAATCAGACCTTGATTGTACCATAGCTATAAGTAAGTTTGATGGCCGGGCGGGATCTTCAGGAGAAATGGAAGAAGGGAAGAACGGGAAATGAAAGAGGGAAGATGAGAAAGGGTGCGTGGTATTTGGCTCATAGATGCTATGGATTGAAAGACGAGGGAGATAAAATGGTGCCAAGTTTCTTCGGAAGGGGAAGTAAGAGATTTGGTGAACTATACCCTTTCTCGAGGGTTTATTGTCAATCATTCTTGCTTTCCAAGATTTGAGTGTTTTGCGTCCTAGGGAGACGATAACGGAAAACGATACTGAACTATAATTGCGCCAAATGGATCAAGACGTTATATCCCGGGCAGTTGAGGAGGAGTGAGTAAAAGGAATCGACTTTGTTCAGGTAAGAAACGGAAATTGACAAGTTGACAGGTTGACAAATCCACTGACAGGGAGGAGGAACCCGTAGTACAAAAAGGAAATGATATGATCATTTGGATTTGACGCCTCTTAAGTCTTCAAAACAAATGGTGCATATCGATATACTTTAGGACTAGCGGACATGATCGGGGGCGGAAGATGTATTCTACAAGCAAGGTGAGATTCGATATGATCATGTGACATCGTAGTCAAAGAGCCGATATGGAAAAAAGCGTACAAGTAATATGAAAACACAAGAGACGTGGACATGCATATTGATGTCAAACATTCAATGAACCTGCATTAGGGCCTCGAACTCGCGATGTGTTCGTGAATGGATGCAAACAATACATGCATTGGTACTTCTCCATTCCGACTATGTCTCAGATTTCGCGCAGCAAAAACCAAATCATAGTGCATATCTGATGATAGGGCTTTTGTTCTCTGGATTTGTAATGCAAAATGACGGCATTTGTATGGATTTGACTTTTTTAACCAGAGCGACAACCATTTCCAAATGATCGCTAGCAGTAAGGGACGATGATCGGTAAATCAACCTGGCAAGAGTGTCCGGCTATCTGGCCGTTATTAATAGGTAGACGTCAAGAGCGCATCATGGCCTAGTACTGCAGTGCACTTGTTTCTGGGCTTTGGGCCTGTGCTCCTTTCAGCGATAATAGCTGCCTTATAGACTGCAACGTGGTATCGCTTAAAGAGCCGTAAAAGAGTCGTTGATTTGTCGGTGTAATAAATTTGTCGATCGATCTAGCGGTGAAGAGCTCGATGGTGCAACAGCAAAGCATATAAGATGTACAGTGAAGTCTGAAAGAGATATGACATCTAGGAAATTGCTGAAATGAGTCAAAAAGATCAAATAATGCAAATATTGCAAATCAGATGTGTGACAAAGTAGACCTTCACACCCTCTCTTCTCTGTCTGATCATGATCACGATTGACCTAGCGGACCAAGATTATTCCTCATCACACATACCCTTACTTTTCGGCGCATGTCGAGTCTCATGATCATTCTCATTCAGCAAGAAAAAAAAGCAGGCATGAAGGTGATGCAAAATTGTTTCAAGGGAAAGGATGGCACGAGAAAATATTCAAACGAGGGTGACGATAGAAACTTGATCATTGGATTGATTGTTTATCTTTGGGCGGTGGCTGCTCCCGCTGCGGGGGACTCACAAGCGCTGTAAAGCTTGGAGCTCTTCTCCACCATGACTGGACCAGAGCTCACGGGAATCGAGTGACACAGAACGAGCTTGAAGAGGTGCTGCAGCCATAAGATTGGTCACCAGGCCATAGGAATGGGAAGAAAGGATTGGATGAACAGAGCAGAAGAATAATTGGGCTGATATGGAATGATCCGCTTGAAAATGATTCGATGATTCTCTGGGTGGATAACACAATGGATGGAGGGCGAACGACACCAACGACCGAATCGAAAATAATGATGATGGTCGCGTCCTCGTTGCTTCCTTCTCTACAGATATCCCTTCCACAGGAGAAAAGTTCGAGGTCAAGCAGCAGCAGCAGAGGAGGAGGATGAACAAGTCATCACAATGATCGTGTACATGGAGAATATTGGAAGAACGGGCAACGAAGATCGGGGGGACAAAACAGTAATGGTAAGTAAAATAATTACCGTAAACCGCTGGATGCCTCTTCAGTTGACTTGATGTTACACGAGCTTCAGGAGGGCCACAACAGGCAACAGAGATAGTGTGTATGTCTTGTTTTGTACAGTACCTCCGCCCTTACAGTACAGTACCGACTACGATACATGGTACTTGAGAGGTACGGTACGTGCTTGACCTTGCTACCTAGGGACTTTGATTCGACTGGCATACCACCGACGCGCCCTCAAACCTACTGAGGTAAAGAATAATCATCATCCAATTCAAAAACAGGATCAAATCCACTCCTCGAAACCTATGCAATATATTCGAGAGGAGGCTCAATCCTCAAAACAATCGCCGCCAACAAGAAGGAATAGGGGTAGATATTAAGTGGAAGTACTGTACTGTACATGTACTCCAGCCGTAGTCCCTACGATCCCTATCTTTTATCAGGTATCTCCTCTGTACGGGTTCAACACCACCACGAAGACCCTGCATTCCACCCCCAAACCTACCGACCTGCCTCCAGTCTTGTCGACCTGCCGTACCACAATCCTACACTTGACAGAACATAAGCAGACCAGAGAGCGTTTCCCCCCAACGAATGATCTTGTCTATTCGCGGATTTGTCACTAGGGTTAGTTGCCAATAGGTATGGAGCAAGTTGGAATGCTGCATCAGGAAAGCCACGGATATTCTCAAAGTGGAAATGGCAAGAAGTGCGAAACCAGGATTATTCCTATTCAGACTTCTTGGGCAATGGAAAACAGGCGTTCGAAACAGTCAGACGAGGCGGGTCGCCGGCGCTGGTTGGTACAACACATCCATGTCGGTCGCTGGGATGCGACCGTTGTCTCGTCTCTCCAACAAAGAAGCTATCTACCAAACTACTGCACGGTGGTGTTTTTCATTCTATTCTTGAGTGATGGGACAGCGCCAAACAGAGAGAAAGGAAGGCAAGTATGCAAGGACAAAGTATGTATCACGGCCACACACCAATGTACAGGGGGACTTCTGGATATTTTACCGACTATCTCTTGAGTGTCCCTGGTCTCACATTGGCCCTCATTGTTGCTGCGCTGTGACGATGTCGCTCGGAGAGTCAGCCGACAGGACTTTCCTGGGATAGGCCTGACACATCGGCTGGCATGATTCGATCCGATTCGACTAGCTTTGTATTGCACGAATGGTTCTCTCGGATATTAATATTGTTCAAGGAAGATGACAATCTTGATCGATGCTGATGCCGGATAAGTCAGTCGGACTAGGCCATCCTGCAGATGTAAGGTAATAAATCACCAATAAGTTACCAGCAAGGAACCTTCAGATCGTGCTGCCACTGCCTGTTGCAGCTGCTGTGGTGTCCCTCTCATATCTTTCATTCCCTTTCCTCTTTCGCCATAGGATATTCATGTCGCCATGAAACTCAAGGGGCCCATTTCTACCTTTTGCCTACTCAACCCTGTCGTTTCAAGATAGGCGACTGATATTTGCGCGCTTTTCTTTGGATCTGCAGTCACTCTACCCTTTCATCGTTTATCGGGTCTGTGCTAACCTAAACCCCCTCTGGTATCGGTAGAGAAGTCTGCGATAGACGAATTTGTCCAGGGTAAGGCAACACCAAAGTTTGAACTACTGTACCATTACGGAGCACCTTCGTTCGAGATACTCAGAGTACAACTTTGCATCTTGGTGAAGAAATCGTTAATCGATCTTTACCATTCTTTCCCGCTCGTGAGAAGAGATCACTTTACCCATACGGCATTAGAGTACCGTTTGGTAATTCTTCAAACGTTGTGTATCTTCGGCAGGCCGTATTTTTACTGGTGCTGTACCCAACTCGGAGTAGTGTGTTTCTCTTCATCCCAGTAAATTTAGATGGAAAGACCAACTAACGCTGCCAGACTGTTTCGTCTCCACCAAATTTCCGACGACCAGGGCCTTTTCGGTGCTAAAACAAGCGCAAAGCTGGGTTCTATTTTTTGCCTCGCTTCTTTCCTTTACGGACAGACTGTTGTGACTGCTGATGCTGTTCTGGGAAGAGGAAAAGGAAAGCCAGGTACTGTATGGTAGCGTTTACACGCGCTTCGGCGGGGAACAGAAAAGAAAAGGAGGAGCCGTAAGTGTGGTAAGTACCGTTACCGAGTATTCTATTTGTACCTCGATATCTCTGCTCTTACCTACAGTACCTACACACATACTTCAGCATGGTGCAGGATGGTCAGAGAAAATCCTGTATGGTCCCCGTCCAGCCACAGTCTACTTCTCTTCTCTTTGGCGTCTTGGATTCTGCTGTCTGCTGTAATTCCTCTTCGCTGCTCTCTATGTCCTCGACTGTAGACTTCGAGCCACCATCATAGGCCATACCCACCACCTCCACTACCTTACTACCACTACCTCCCTCCCGGCCACCGATCACCACGCGGACCAAGCCCCCCCCCCCCCTTCTCCGTTCACTCTAAATTGATCTGATACCTTAGCTACATTGAGAAAACCATTGTTTTGCCTCACCTACGGCACTGGGGCTGCTGCAGCCATTTTGTCGAATGGTCCTTTTTTGACCTCCACTGCTGCTGCAGTGTTACCTTTCCCGATCTTCCTTTTTGACTACCGGTGATTCTCGTTTCGGAGCGCTGGTTGTCTGTCTTCAGTTTTCGCCGCCGGGCGCTGGAGGGTTATACAAAAGCTGTACACTCGTTTACTTTTCTTTTCACTTCTGACCACGGCCGTACCTTCTCGTGACGCGGCCTCTGTATACAAACAGTACTTTGTCATTCGTTATTGCAACAAGCCTGCCGACGACCGCCCTTTTCAAAGAGAGTATACGATCGTCTATTTCGGTTGCTGAGTCGCATTGCTGAGACTTACGAGGTTGCTTCATGATCAGCTTGAGAGCTAGGCGTGCATGGGTTTGGAGGATCTTTTATCGTGATCTGTGGGGATTTTTAGGCTGCTCGACTCTATCTTCATTGGTCTGCTCGTCGCAGACACGTTGAGCTGGTCATGTCAAGGCAGCATGATCGGCCTTGGACTGAAGAAGAAAAGGTACTGACTCACCATGAGCCGCAGTGGCAAGAAACATTACCCCAATGGCATAGGAGGAGCTTAATGCTGACCCAAGCTGCATCTGCAGGTCTACCTGTTGACAGAGATACTGAAGATCTCCCTAGTACAGCCATCCAAATTACTTAATCTGATCGAAAGTGAACATATCGTTCCGAGGTGGGATGATATACCACTCCCACAGGGTACGTAGGACCCCCGGGAATCAGGTCTTCCATCGGTCCGCCGCACCTCACTAACTTCCACAGGACGGCCTCTGCGCTCATGTCAAAATGTCTTCGAGGAAATGCGACAATCTCGAAGATCATTCGTCTCTCATGTACCGTCCATGTTTCCGTCTTACGGTCCACCAACCCCTACTCCGTTCATTCAGCAGCCCGCGCTTCCTCAGCTGCAGCCGAGAGAATCAGGCGCCAGGAAGAGACCCTTTCAAGACATAGAATCGACCTTCTCAGGAATGGCACGCAACATTCAACCTCGGCCATCTCCTTCGGCGCCGGGGCAAACGGCATTTGCTACATTCACAGGAACTGAGGGCGGTCCGAATATTCTACAATCACCAGGTGATACCGCAGAGGAGCCGTCGCGCAAGAAACGGGGTCGACCAAGCAAGGATGAGGTTCAGAGAAGGGAGGCCGAAGCTGCTGCACGAGGAGAAGTCTATCAACCGAAACGGCGAGCTCCGCGAAAATCCATTGAGACATCAACAAGCCTCGCTCCCTCAGAGGCAGTTGGCACTTCTGATAGACCAGAATCAAGTCTCGTTTCTGGCCAGTCCTCTCCTAAGGAGCAACACGCGTCGACTACAGAGAACACACGCCCTGCCCAAGGTGAGCAGCCCGCAGGTGAACCGATGGAAACAAGCAGCCCTCAACGACCTTCAGAGATAGCTTCAACACCGGGACCTCAACCTGCAGAACCACGACCATATGGTTCATTTCAACCGCACGGACCGGATGCTCAGTACATCCACAGACCATCTTCAACACCATCGTCAGGTCCTCGATATCACCCTCCTTTAGCTCCTTTAATGTCCATTCATCAGACATTTCCTGCTTCTAGTAGCACCGCAAGCAGCGGTACAGGAATAACGCCTGCTTTTTCTCATATGTTTGATACACAAGCGCCACCATCACGACCTTGATAATCGACAATGAACGCATCAATGATTTTACGAACGCATTGTCTAGAATGACGGAGCTTTCGATAACGGCAATTTGGCGGCAATTTCTGCAGTTTCTTTTCGCAACATCTATGATTTCATGATACGATGAGAGCGTTACACTCAAGAGCAGTGGAAAATACTTCGACGAGGAAATAAGTAATGTTTGCTCTATTTCCTTCACTTGCGTCAGTACAGAATTTCTCTGGGTCAACGATTCCAGACACGCTTTGATGAGCATTTATGCTTTCTTTTCTTTCTCTTTGTCTGCATTGCATGACTTCACGGCAGATGACGACACGCTGCTTTGTTCACAGTCTTCTTTTCTATCGCATATACCCATGTTCGAATAGATATCATGGCAGGCTGTTGCGGACAGGCTTATGGTCCTGCCCCCACAGTCTGGCCAGGGATTTGGAGCGGCGGGATTGGATCTTGCACGTTGGGTTCTTGTGTTACATGTTTTATATCATAATGAATTACATACTGTATTATTATCATGGAACATGGGCCCTTTGTTAGAGTGCATCTTAGATATGCACGTTTCCGAGGGCAATGTCTCAACGCTGACCACGAGCAGCCTCCAATAATGGTTCTCTGTAAGATAATGTCTGCTTACAAAGGACCATTTCACACCCTGCATATACTACTGTATGAACTCTGTACTACGAGAGAATGTAAGGCCTAAAGCTTATGTTCGACCTAAAGGTCGCATCATCAACAAGAGGGTAAAAGGAAGCATCCCCATCAGCAGCAAGCATCCTCGAATCCAATGCAGATGGATAAGGCGGCTGAATTTGGTACCTGCATGACAAGGGTCCGCACTGGCAGGCTCATGTTAACCACCAACATCTAAAGATGATAACCCTCCGATGTATTCCTATCTTGCTCAAGTTATACCCTTGGGTGTTGCGATATAGTCGGATCGAAGTCCAGGTTGGTACAAGCAGTGTCGTTAATTTGGACCAGTCAAATGCGTGGTACTGTACTATGTACTATGGTATCAGACTGATTAATTCACCCCCCCACTCAAAAATACCATAGTATTGATATGTATAAATTACCCTATAAATTACCAATTCTTCAGAACGGAAGATATCCTCCGTCTACCTGCAATACTGACCCCTAATTCCTGGGATATCTGGTTTTATATGGCCCCAAGATTATGTAAGGTAAGAATTTGGACTCGTAAATCGCGATTAGATAAAGTCTGCTTTGGTGTTGACTCCTATATAAGCTCGAATTCCAGGGTTTAGATTGAGGTATAGAATAGATAGATACAGTACCAAAGTATTAAACAGTCAGGCCAATAACCCAAAAAGGTCGCCAATAATCCAGTCTATTAGGGCCTGGATTAGGGCCTGGTTTGGGTATGCTTTACCTATAAAGGTCCGTCTGTTCCTTATGAATAGGTATAAAGTCGCACAGCTGAAAAAAATCGATGTAAAATGGGTGTAATAGGTTGGGTGGAGCAAGTGGAGTAGGGGTGAATCAATCAGTCTGATACCATAGTAAAAACAAGTTGAAGCTTGCCGTTGTTAGTGGACGGGTAGCCGAGCAATTGGGTAAAGTTTGGTCAATAAGAAGAGTGGAATGGGGCTGTAAGCCGCCTACTGTGGTATTACAGACTTTACAAAGCTGGTTGAGCAATCCGCCGAGTGACGTGTTTTCAGCATCAGTAATTATCGGGTTCTTTGTGGGGAAAGCTCAGTAAACTCCATCTTCAATCACTTCTGGCGAGATACAAGTACAGTACTTTGATTGCGACAGAGTATTCCCTCGAGCAGTGCTTCTCAATTTCAATGCAAGAGCGACATTTCACAATCTCTTGTGCATCTATCTGCTACGGGCAAGGCACTGATCTAGGTCTCCAATGCAAGAGAAAGCGTATCTGACATTGTCAACAAGGCTTCGTCTTTTGATGTAGCCCCCCCGCTCGTCTCCGGTCTGCACCGGGACTTTTCGCCAATACTTGCAGCGTAGCGACAAACCATACATCTCGAGAAATCGTGCTCAGTCCCAAGGTTTCCCTCCATCCCGAGTATCTCTCATGAGCTGTCCGCTCTGTCTCGACCACGGCGTCAGTCATGGAGCCTTTAGATGCAACACTTCTTCACAAACGGTTAGCCCAGCGCCCGAGACATTCGTCGATCAGAGGACTGTACGGCAACAAGGCATGGGTGGATGATTTGGACATTGTGAATGAGCTGGGAGGTCATACTGGATGCGTCAATGCTCTGAGGTGGGTTTGAATGGCGGTTTCTCGTGCGCGATGCTTATAATGTGCAGTTGGTCGAGATCAGGACGCTTGTTAGCTTCTGGCTCAGACGACACTCACCTCAACATCTGGGCATACAATCCAGAGTCCTTGGCGAAGCCGTTCACTTTGAATTCTTGTGTCTCGACCGGTCACGTCGCCAATATCTTTTCCGTCAAGTTCATGCCACACTCGAATGACCAGACCGTCGTCACCTGCGCAGGGGACTCCGAGGTGCGGGTTTTCGACATCGAAAGGGGCGGTGCTTCTGGGCATGCATCTGGGGAGGCCAGAGCGGCGTCCACGAGGAGTAGGAGGTTTCAAAGATTCTTCTCGACTGCAAAATTTCTTAACGACGGGAACACCAATTGTCGGGTATACAGATCACACGCAGATCGTGTGAAACGGATTGTTACAGAATCTTCGCCGCACCTGTTCTTAACGTGTTCAGAGGATGGCGAAGTCCGACAATGGGATCTCAGACAACCTTCGTCCTTTTATCCTGCGCCGAGGGGTGGTCAAGGTTTCATGAGCTATCGTCACGGCGATGAACATGATGCCAACAATGTACCGCCACCCCTGATCAGCTACAAAAATTACTCCCTCGACCTCAACACAATTTCATGTTCCCCAAGGCAGCCTCACTATATTGCGCTTGGTGGGGCTCATCTACATTGCTTTCTACACGATCGGCGGATGCTAGGCCGAAATCTAGAAGCAGAGCAAGGCAAACCGCCTTCGATGACCCCAGAACCAGAAACACGCGATGACGAGCTGATGGGTCAAGCTACTAGATGTGTCAAGCGATTTGCACCGAACGGGAAACCACAGATGTCTCCTGACGATAACGGACACATTACAGCATGCAAGATTAGTGATTCAAACCCAAATGAGATGATTGCAAGCTGGTCTGGTGATCATATCTATTCGTTTGATCTCGTTCAGAGTTCTGATGCCCGCGAAGCTGAGGCAGTAAAGTTGAAGGCATATCAGGAAGTTCCTGCCAATCGTGTGCGGCGAAAAGATCGAAAGAGAAAACGTCAAGCGAATTCTGGCACATCGCTGGGTGAACCTGCAAGGGCTAGAATGGCAGTTCGAGGGGGTGATGAAGACGACGAGGGAGAGCTGTCACTTCGCGTCCGGTATGGTAATGGCCAGACACAGAACATACCTCTCAATCCTCCAAGTGGTGGAAATGCAGGAGATGTCGTAGAACAGACACGTGAGAGCCTACTTTCTCAAAGCCAGAAACTGAGTGACCGGGTTGCGAAGGCGTTGGTGAAACTTCGAAAGACATTGTTTGATTTTAGAACTACTGTCGGACAGTTTGCCACACAGAACACCGAACTATTCACATCGTCATTGGGCCAAGCTGCAACGTTGCTTCCCCAAATGCATGAGATCATGCGAGATTGGCGATTCCCAATGGATCCGACCAGAGGAGAAGTTGCTTTCCAGCAGACGCTAAGACGAAATCGCCAGTCCACTTATCGTTTCGTTCAGGCATGTGGTACATTATCTCGAGTCCTCGGCGGCAGGCTACAGACTCTAGATCCAGACAACGATTCAAGGCTCTTAAGGTTTCAAAGAATTGTACCCGCTCCTCTGGAACGAGATGAAGTTGATGCGTCCGAGCACTTCGCATATGATTTCTTGCGTGCCATTCTACTTTGGTTCGAAGGCGGAAGACCGGCTCTATTAGAAGGTTTCAAGAAACCTCCTGGTCAATCTCGTTTTACCAAACGATACCCTCTCGATCGTCAGGATGAAGACGATGCAATAGAGAAAACGTTGATACCATATCTCGCTGAGTTATCTAGTCCAAAGGCAATAGTCGACATTGACGCTTCACGGTTTGAAGTAGATGAGAACCGGATTGTTTTCTCCAGCCAATCACACGCTGTACAATCTTTTTCACGAGCTGTGCGTGGATATGACCTGGGATGGACCGAAGAACGAGGCATCGGTCCTGATGGACCTCTTCAACCTCTCGACAGAGCGCCAGCATGCAGGTTTTGGGGCGTCAAAGTCGGTCGAAGCCTTTTGATGACCGCAGGTGAAGGCGTGAATTACGAATTCGTGAACCGTGCATTCGGGGGAATCGATATAAACATCCGGGATCGCGAGTCCTTCGATCCTATGGATACAGAAAGAGTGCAAGAGGAGATTGATCTTAATGAATTCGATGAAGAAGCCGAGGCAGTCGACTTGATACGTAGGCAGCCAGTCGTTGGAGACGCCGATGATAGCCTACCTGAAATTAATATGCAAGGTACCACGAATGGCTCGGAGGGTGGCGAACAGCACGGTGATGGCTTGTCTGGGTCTCATGCTGCTGTCATGGAGACCATTGATGATATCACTCCTTCAGAAAGGGATGATGTAAATGGCATTGCCGCAGATCATATCTCAGGTCCTCAGGCTGCTCAGAACCAAAATGCCAGCATCGAAGATGTAATTGCAGAGGAAGGTGAAAATCGAAATAATGAACGGGCTGGTACTGATACCGATTCTGATGAGGACGACGATGTTGACGCATTTGAATCTGACTCTGATGATGACGATACAGCTCAGCGGGTTGTATTTCGCAGTTCCATAGGATTCGGACGAAGCCGTCAGCGCGCACGGGTCGAAAGTGATAAGCCATGCTCAACCCATACTCGCATCTACAAAGGACATTGTAACGTCAAAACAGTCAAAGATATCAATTTCTACGGGTTAGACGATGAGTACATAATATCCGGCAGCGATGATGGGAATTTCTTTATCTGGGATCGGAAGACTACCAGATTATTGAATATTCTTGAAGGAGACGGTGAAATCGTGAATGTCATCCAAGGTCATCCTTACGAACCCATGATCGCAGCATCTGGTATTGATAACACTGTCAAAATTTTCTCTCCAGATGCTCGGATGCAAGATGAAGCACGAAAGGGTAATAATATCGCCAACCCTGGTGGTATACCTGAGTCATCTCTTGGCTTAGGCAATCGTCGAACTTCTGCGACAAGTCCAGAATCAACGACAACTGCAGGGCTCACCAGCCGTCGGCGAGTCGATCAAATGTATCAAATCATCAGTAGTAATGATGTCAGTCGTCAAGGGGGTGTCGGAGATGCATACCTAACCAGAAGTATGTTGGCTAGAATCGCTGCGTCTATCAATCGAGGTCAAGGCGGTTTGGGACAAGGTGGTCAGATTGTTATCGATGATAACTGTACCGTAAGTTCTTTTTTCTTTCCACTTGAACATCATCAGAGTTCACAATTCTCACAGGTCATGTAATTGAATGATTCACGCGATAGGGTTGCGAATTCCAATCAACCTCTTCCTTGATCTCTGATCGAATGAATTAAAGAATGAATGATAGATCCTCTCCCTTAAGTTGAAATGGAATGAAACGAAACGAAACGAAATGGAATGGAATTCATTTTGTTCACCGAACATCCTCATGTGTGATTAAATTGTGAGAAGATATTTCAGAAAGAAACATGCAGTTAACTAGTTTAGCTAGACAGCTAAATCAGAAACAAATAATCAATCTCTCTCTCCCCCTCTACTTCTTCACCCTCTTCCCCCTCTCCAATCCCTCTTTCAAACACTCCGCAACGTCCCAAACATCTCTCCCCCTTTTCCTGTTTTCTGTAATTTCATCGCCTAGAACAGTGGCTTCGCTAACAAATTTGTAGACGTCGGCTATACCTTGGAAGATTTTCGACGTGCTGCGTAAGAGGGGGATGATGTCTTCGAAGGACTTTTGGTCCGCTTCCACATCTACAGTTCCAGTTCCATCGTCATCAGGTTTCTTCGGCGTTTCGTTGGTATTTGAGAATCCGTCGTCATCGTCGTCGTCGTTGACTTCCTCTGAGCTTGATTCCCCCCAACCCGCAGCCTCGAAGCCATTGGCTATTTCTCGCATTTCGTCGACCCATCTGTAAGCCTTTGGGGGCATTGCCGTGACGCCCTTTTGCAGCAGGGCGTTGGTATTCGGACTATATGTGTCCAAATGATCCAGTAAGTCGGATAGAATGCCGGATCGATGGGCGGTGGAAATCGAGAGGATGGATAATCCCGTTAGACCTTTGGTTAGGGATGCGAAGGAGATTTTTAGGGTGGAGGCTAGGCCGATGGGAGATGTAGAGGAGGAAGAGGAGGAAAAAAGGGGCCGGAGGTTGAGGGTGGAAAGGAGGTGAGGGGTTAGATGGGAGGGAGTAGTGGTGGTGGTGGTGGTGGTGGTGGAAGAAAGGGGGATGGGTCCTGAGATCGGGATGGAAGGGAGAATCCAGGTCGAGGTTGAGGGAGAGAATGATGGAGGTGGTCCGATTATACCGCCGTCTAGGAAGAGGATTGATGATGATGATGATGGAGATGGAGATGGGGGGAAGAAGGTGGAGATTTTGAAGGCAGTGGTCGGTGATATGGCGTTCAAGTCGATGAAGATTTTCTGTTTCGGTTCTGGAGTCTGTGGTGCTGCTGCCGCTGCTTCTGCCGATGGAAGTTGAGAAACGAGGTTTGCAAATGCTTTGGATATCCTTTGGGCGGTGGCGATTGCATCTCGAGGGGGAACGATACTTAGGATTAAATCGGATTCGGTGATGAAGACTTCATCGTTGAGGAGATTGATTATGGATGCGGAAGAGATTCGGGATAAAGTTGCTTGACTAGTTTTGTTTAAGAGAGTCAGGACCAATTTCTCCATAGAGAAGATCGAGAGTGAGGAGGGAGGGGCATGTGTGAAAAAAAAAACCCCCCAAATAAAACAAAAATTAAGAAAGGGGTAAGAAAGATATCTCCCTCAATTCCAAGCACAGTTTCAACAAGACCTGGGATAAGCCCATCCATCCCCCAGACGAAGAAAAAGGAAAAAGCCAAAGCAACGAACTCATATCCCCAAACAACCAATTTTACATCCTTGAGAACATGCATAGCATGAAGAAATAACGTAGCAGACCCCTTTTTCCATTCAATACCCAGACCATCCCCGTCCATGCAATACCACAAATAGAATAATAATGATGAAACGCTATACATACCTTCTCCCAACAGCCGAAGTAACAACCCGATACTCATTCGCAATCAACACCTTCGCGATACCTAATCCCATATCACCTATGGAAAGTATACCGATTGTCGCTCTCGGCTTTGGAGCTGATTTTGTTGGCGCTGGTGAAGAAGAAGAAGAAGCCATAACTGGATCGTAGTGGTAAAGGGGGGAGGGGTGGTGGTTATTGTTTGGTTGGACAAATCGAGGAGTTATTGTATTGTAGGACTGAGATATAGTATTGATATAGATAATCTGGAATTGACATTCAGTTGGGTTTGAGATGATGAGCTTGAGATCAATGTAAGCGGAATGGGAAAAGAAAGGAAATCAATGGGAAGATGTGTACTGTATCGTGGATGATGTCGTGATGAGTATTCGGTTCTGGACCCAAATAATGTCTGGTTCAATAGTATGATACTGTACCACCGTACGACTATGGGACTAGAGAGAAGTACGGTACGTACTGTGTATGTGGGCGGAGTATTTCCGTTCGTTGTTAGCTCCCCGTCTTCTCATTTTCACCGAGTTATCTTTGATAGAATTGAACTCTAGAAGATGACAGTGATTTGGGGTGTATCCCCCTGATTGATCGAGTTGATGACTTTGTACAAGCACCTATCCTGAATATATGACAATAGCATTCAGGGGATCATGATGGTTGAATGGTTGGCCTTCCATGATGACCCGTCATATCATTTACAGGAAATAAAGCTGAATGAAGAATTCAATCGTAGAACAGGGAAATCGGTCTATTAATAAAGGGGGTTCACAACTATCTGGAAACCACTGCAATAGGTACTGAACATATCTCGGGACGACTGAAACGCCTGCCTAAGGGCGAAGCGGAGATAACAGAGACCTAAACTGGTCGGTTACAAACAGCAGAACCCCTCAAACCCATCCTTCTTATGTGCAGTACATATTGTCCTGTGCAAATAGAAAAAGCAAAACCAGTTAGGCCATTACAAATGGCTCCTTTGTTTTTGTGTCCTCTCTGAGGTATATAGAAGTCACATGGAACCATGTGGTCGAGTTGAATCGAAAATAGCAAAGAACAAGTTTGGAGCATTCGATGAGACCGAAGTCTCAAATCAGTGGTCCAAATTGATCGAAAGGAATGTCGTAGTGTTATTTGGTATGTCGTAAAATGAGCGTTATGTTCACCGCTTCAACCCAACGGGTTGACAAGCTGGATCACGTCAATAAGGGGTATCCACCATCACTGATATCATGTCATCAACCAAAAGACGCCGTTTCCGTATCTGGCCACCGTCCCGGCCCCCGTCGAGGACAAGGCTGTCGAATACCCAGTCGCTCCACCATTCAGAACTCCAGGAAGAATAAAGTTGCAAAAGTTATGGACAAGAAGTATGAGATCTGAGCTTGCAACATGCAGAGCTAGCATCGTCGAGGAAAAGATAACCTCATCAATCTGCATCTACCTGTTTCAAAGACTAGATCCAGGCATTAGCAAGGCGACCTTCATAAACACCGCCAGATAAACCGTAGATCTCGTTGATGTAATCTTCGGCGGAGAATTTGTGCAGGCCCCTGCTGATGAGATACTGTTCTTCTTCTTCTAGTACTGCCGAAACAGCGCCGAACTCTTCGGCGACTTCGTTAACTTTAGCAAGTTCGTTTCCAAAAGGGTGAGAAGATTCGATGGCACCAGTGAAGAATGCTGTGCTGTCGCGTGCAACGTCGACGCCAGAAATGGCAGTTGGTGGCGGTGACATTCCCGAGATCGAACGTTTCCGTGCAAGGTCTTGGTGAGCACGCTTGGAATGCGACATGGCACGTTGAGGAAGTGTTGGCGCATCTACGCTTGAACTGCTGGATACTGAGCGAGTGGTCCCAGCAGACGTTACCGAACGCTTTGGGCTCTTGGATTCAAAGAAGGAAGCCTGGTGGGTATGCTCAGCCGAGACAGGAGAGTTCTCCATGGAAGTGTCCGGGGTTGTCATTGGACTTTCTAAGAAAGTCTTTGAGATACTGGCGAAGTCTGAATCGTCGCTCGAGCGTAGTGATGAATTCGATGAGGATGCGGAGACCTGTCGGATATCTGGCGCATTCAAGGCGTGAACGTTGGTCGTGGATAAAAGTTCGGTTGGCAATGAGATCTGTGCGCGTCGGATTGTCCCCGGTGCATAGCGGACACTACCTTCACGAGTGGGTAGAGAAGCCACTTCAGGGCGTTTTGTCCGTTTGGTGAATGCTCTAGCGAGAGCGATCGGATTGGAAGCCATGTCGGTAGGTCGATGTATGTTTACAAATCGGTACAGAACGTTCCCAGTAGAGATCGACCGGCAAGTTGGTTGAGCTGAGTCACTGGCGCTGCCAGTAGACTATGTCCTTTTCTGATCGACGTATTGCGATGACCGATGAGGTTTGGCAGCAGTCGCTAGATCTGGAAGGCTTCTCGTTGGATCGAGATAATTGTATCAATATTGTGCTTCTGGACGCAGTCCGAAGAAAAATTCCCACCTGACGTGGGTGGGTTGGAACGAGAAGTGATGAAGTGGAAAAATCGAATGACGTTGTATGGGTGGTAGGGATTGTTGAATGAGCGAACAACCAGGACGCTATGTGAGCAGGTAAGGGTGTCGATTTCGAAAAGAGTGTCGAAACGAGACCAGAAAGAAGGCAGCTCGCTTTGGCGGCTAGCGACGAAAATGAGCGTACAGTGTAGAGAGGGAATGTGAGGATGAAAAGAAGCAAGGAGTGGTTTTGGGGGTGGGAAGAGGAAGGGAAAAAGGATCAGGTGAGGAAAGTGAGAAGCGACAGCGAATGAATGAGTGTGTGGTGCGTTGGTGCGTGCCTTGGGGCTGTTTCTCGTACAGGCGCAGACGCAGGTGCAGGTGCAGGCACAAGGCGACAGTCAAAGCAAGGGACGGAGAAGAAAACAGACCCAGAACGCCGATCACTCTCGGTTTTTCCCCGGTACCACCAAACAAATTTCTTCTAACGGCCGCTGGTGATTGGTGGATTGGGGGGAACAATGGAGAAAAAGTTTTAGGGGCGGGAGAGGCGAGGGAAGGCTACCAAAGTACCAAAGTGTACCATAGTAGGAGGGGGGGCGCGAGACAAGGATAACCTTTTGCACTCTGTAATTTGTGGGAACTTTAACGCCGCAAGTTCTTTTTACAGAGTACTGTGTGCTCTGGATACGCTACAGAGGAATCAAACAAAATACTATAGTACTATAGTACAACACACAATACGAGATAGTAACATAGTATGAGTGCTTCTACCATCGATCGCTCCAATACCTGTATCACTTTGAATTTGGAATACCGCCCTACCTACTTTCCCCTCAGAATGCATGCCCATCGTCATGATTATCAACGGCTGATAAGATTCCAGATAGATAGAAGGAATCTTCTTGAAATTCATGCATGGCACTGATTGATTGATTGATTGATCCTGTTCTGGATTATTCCTCGATTCCCTCTTTCTCTCACCCTTCCGGTTGCTTCTGACTGACTATTTACTCTGTAAGTACAGTCTCTCCGATCCGAGAGTATCTCCTTCTCGCCTATTCTCTGAACGGTCCACGGCCTCTTTGTTACGAACATGGATCGTCAGTGAATCAGCCAATCACATCCATGGGTGCCTGACAACATCTCTTCTCTGATGGCGTGTCTTGTACTCCGCTCTTGATCCCTTCCATCTTAGCGGATAGGGATTGTGTGGCATCTAAAGCACTCGCTTGTGATTTGGGGCGCGCAAGTGTCGCGCTACAGCACGGGTGAAGAGCCGGGTGCCTGGTTGAAGTGGATCGGTTGAAGTGGATCATTTCTTTGCGCTACAAAGCATTGGTTGGGAATGATTCTTTCTTTCGTCGGCACGCTAAGGCCCACAAACTTTTTTCTATCGACAAGGGTATCTCGCTGGTTTCATCCATCACACCAATCACACTCGGCCGTTATCGCATGGCGCTTGAAGGCCTGATCGATAACTGAAACGAGCCAAATCCGCTGGGTCATGAGCCATTCGTTTCATCCATCATGCCGCTCTCATGCATTGTATCATCAGACTCGTCCAATCTCCTCAGAGGTAAGTCAAAGCACTTGAACACTGCACCAACTGGTCACGCGCCGAGTCCATTCGCATCATCATCTAGGCTGTTGGGGCCATTGCCAATACCTTGACGACGTGTCCATAGAAGATTGACTGCCATAGTTGCCACATGTCACGGCAGCAATGGTTGTACGCGCCTGGTGTTCGAAGACATTCACCTGACTGTCATCGCTGGCCTATCACCTCTCTTTCCGTGCTACATATGCCCATCTCAGCTGTCCCATTAGCCATGATGACGATGTACCCCGTATCATAGTGACAATGGGCACCAAGTATCGCGGCAAGGTCAAGGCGTAAAGTGGTCTATCTTCCAATGCGTCGTATAGCAGCAGAAATGACTAGAGCTTCAGTCTTCATCCATCGATTCCCAGCCGTCAGGCTGTTCACCTGCTTCGCCCGTCTCGACACCGCCATCTTCATCGTCACTTTCCGAGTCGTCGTCGGCCGCACGCACAAAGCGTTCCTGTTTCTCGGCAAGTGGTATCGATACTCGATTGGCAAATACCTTGCGAATCGCAGCATTGGTTGAAGTATCCCAAACTTGCAGCTGTCCTTTGCTACCGGCCACAGCGAGTCTAAATCCAACCTCCGAATCTGGTGCAAAACGTGTAGAGAAGACACGACCCACCCCGACATTTCGCGATACCACCATACTAGGTTTGTTATCCTGCACGTTCCATAGCTTGACTGTCTTGTCGTCAGATCCGGTGACCAGGAACCCAGGAATGACCGGGTTGACATCGAAGGACGACACAGCTCCGTCGTGAGCCTGTAACGTCCAAACTGGCTTCGAGCCGGAACCTGCGCTGGCATCAAAATAGAGAACCATGCCGGATTCGGTCGTCACAAAGAAGAAGTTAGGGTCATGAGGGTTCCAGCGGACCGTCTCGACATCGCTTCCAACAGACCACTGTGGTGCAACCGCTTCAGGGGCCCGCATATCTGTCGCGATCACTGTTTGGTCATAACTTCCACTCAGCAGGACTGTTGACTCTGTTGGATGCCAATCCAAGGAACAGACCTTGTCTTTGTGCATGCTGTAGGATTTGGCACATTTGCCGGTGTTCAGATCCCACAACTTGACCGTCTTGTCAGCAGACGCAGAAGCCAGCAGATTGCGATGTTGTCTGTTTGCAGCAAGAGCCAGCACTGCGTCCACGTGATATTCGTCATTGACCTTGGTCTTTCTTTTTTTTCTTTTCTTTTTGGAATCCACCCCGATGCTTTCATCTGCGCTGATCGCACCTTGGCCGAGAATTGCGTTAGGGTACATACTGTCCACAACGTCCAGATCCCATACTTCAATATCTGGGTCCATGGTAGCGATAGCAACGAAATTTCCGTGTGAGGTTTCGCTCGATTGTTTACCAACAGGTAAGTCAACCCATTCGACGGCCAGAGGGATGGCTGGCAGCATGATATCGTGATGGACATATAGATTGTCCGCCTCGTCCTCATAGACATATACCTCAAGATGTGCAACTTCGTCCTCAACTTTTGCCGCCAGCAGCAGGTTGTCTGTCCCTAATATCTGTAACTCTTCTCGCTCTTCATCATCGGACGCCTCGTCTTGTGGAATCGTGAGATAAGGATCTTCTTCTCCCGGAGCGTGGTAAGCTAGTGACTTCACATTTCCAAATCTGGTGAATTTCTCGCCTTCCTCATCGACTTCCTCGTTGTCGTAACCATCGAGATTGTATTCCTTCAAATCATCGTCACTGTATCAGAGCTCTTAACAAAACGAATGCAAAATGGAAGGGACGGGTGAGACGCACTCTTTGGCATTCTCTTTCGAGCTTGATGCTGGTCCAGTTTTCACGTCTTCGTCGACTTCCTCATCTGAGCCCTGTTCTCCTCGCTTAGCCTTCTCTAACTCTTCCTGAGCATCTTCGAGTTGTAATTGTGCTAATTTCGATATTCTCCCAATCTCTGTTTCATCTATCTCATACTTTGTTGGAAATTGTGCTGCAGCGCCCCGTCGTACCCATGAGGTCGCCAGTACCATAGACATCTTGGGCACAATCTTTCAAGACCCGATGATCCTTGTCTAGCAAAATCTGGCCCTATTCTCAGGGAAAATTTTGGGTGTTTGGTGAAGCTCGAGTGGGGTCTTGGGTGTCGCAGAATCTCAAAAAATTATTTTTTTAGCTTTGTTCCACTCCGTTCATTTCTCCGCACTCAAGATCTACAGGTATGATAAGAGGCCTTCACATATTTTATAATCAATCACTCCAATTCCAAAAAAAAGGTATAACTATCTTGCGTTGTTTTTGTATAAGTCACCAGAAAACCATGTAGTTCTTATAACTAAAACTCTGCATACTTAGATTCTAAATCATTCGGGTATATAGATACTATATATAGATTAAACGCGCAGACTCTTCTGTTTTTACCCTCTCAGATCAAGTATGCTTTGGGCGACATCAATTGATTGAGCAGTGAGGAATGGCGTATGTAGCGTGATGAACTCAGGCGTACGGATTCTGACTCCTAGATTGTCATAAGAGCTCATCGTTAGAGAGTCCTGTAAACTGGCAGTGGGGAATATGCCTTCACAGAGACAACAGAGCAGAAGCTGCTGGTGCAAGTAAGAAGATGTGGTCCAAGTCCAGAGTGGCCTGTATCTAGGGGTGCCGACTTACCTACAATCATACACACTTAGTTTTTACCCACCCTACCAAACACGTCCATCTCAATTATATCTATCTATCAACTTTAATTTATTATTACTCAACCAAATCGTCTTATTATATACTATAAATAAGTCTAAAAAACAAATATTCGCCTCAACAGCGTTATCGAATACTCACTCTTATAAATAATAATATTTCAAAACACAGAGCTACTAAATTAGAAAATATATATTATAAATTAGTTAAGTATACCACTAAAATTCATAATTTACGAAATCGCGCACAATAAAATAAACGAAAATCCGGACAACCTACTAAAGTCGAAGATAATACAGTAAAATATATTTATATACATACTTACATCTTAAATCGATAGAGCGCGTTAAATCTTACGTAAAAAAAAGAAATCTATTAT
>LCWF01000122.1:0-71524 GCA_001006345.1 Phaeomoniella chlamydospora | reverse complement strand
TTAATCGACGATATATTAAATAATATTAAACTATTATTTAGGATTATAAATAATATCTTATATAAATTTCTTTATATTTTTAATATTATATATTTATTAATTGTTCGGTAACCTTGAACTATTGTATAACGTTAAGGTTTAGCCTTAAAACTGTTAATAGAGATAGAAATTTATAAGACGTTGAGAAGTAGTCTTATTTCTTATTTATTTATTATCGTTAGAATCTACGATAAAAATATTACGTTCATTTCTAAATACTAAAGTTAGATACCCTGAGACTAGGTTAGAGGCTTCTAAGCCCTATATACCTCTTTCGGTCTATAATTTATCTTATTACTCAGAAGAGTCATTGGGTTTCGTTATAATATTCTTAATAATAATTAATATATCGTCGATTAGTTACCAGTAAGTCTTTAACTGTCACTTAATTGGATCGGGATTTCCGATAGGGAAGTCTTTATAACTGGTTATAGTTCTCCGGTAAACTAGTAAGTTAGTTAGAGTGTAAATCGCTGTTTTTAAGTAGTGCGCACTCTTTCGGCAGCTACCACTTACCTAAACTCCAGCCACCAGTACTTACTGATAGGGTTTAGAAATAGTAGAATTATATCAGAGGCTCACCTAATATAACAACATAAATAGAATTCTACTATAGTAGCTAATAATATCTATCTAGGGTTTTAATAATTAAAGGGTTATGGTGGTGCAATAGACTAACCGCATTAGGTCTAGTCTACCTTGGCATCTTGACACTGAAGTCTTGGCATCAGGTCCCATAGGTGGTATTGGGTAGGGTCAACGCAGCAGACCATGACATATACACATTAATTTTCATTAAGTTTCTCATCATTCTTAAAAAGATATTAAGCTGTAAAAATATAAGACTTAAAAATTAGCATGCGGCCGCAGGAAAATCAGTGTATAAAGATTTTAGTCTGTTTTTTAATATATATAATTCTCTAATAGTCTATTTTTATTATATTTAAATTTAAATAAAATTTTATGAATTTTCTATATACATTATTAATTTAATATAGATATTATATTATTTGGTCGAAAGATAGGTTGTTGAAGTTGATGGGTTTTGCCCTAGAAATAGGGGGTGGGTAAAAACTTATTGGCCCTAATTGTACTGATGACATCGGTCATAGCCGAAAAGAGCCTAAGATCGAAGAGGCAGGCCCCTCATGAAAAGAGTTGCCCCTCAGTCTCTCTTCCAAACCAAGCAGCCCACAGGTACCCTCTAAAGGACCCGAGGAGTTCGATCAATGACGGCGTGCCGAAAGGGTTCGTTCTGGAGAACAGTCACCTTTGGCTTATCGAATTGAATGATCAAAGACGAATTGTTCCATTGGCTAATATACATAAGAACCAAGTCTCTCATTCACGGCGTGTTCAGCCGTAGTGCAAGCCCATCTCCTCCGTCAAAGCCTCATTTGCTATATCGGAATACTCCACGTTATTCACCTTCCTAGGTCGGCTTGCCCCTCTCGGTCGCTTGACAACGCTGTTGATAATTTTCCTTTTGGGTCATCTCTTCGTCATATCTTTACTTGGATCTGTTCTCCTGTTGTGTGCTCACTTTCGGCTGTCTACTGAAATTCGTGCATACCAATAAAAGCCAAAGATCCAATTGTATAGCAGGTGTGAAAGCTACGCTTAGGGCGTCTGGAGAATTTGTATCATTGCAACGTTATCACATGCCAATTAACCCCGACCAACGATCCCAAGGACCAGCAAACAGCTCATTATTCTGATCCATTGTTATCATCAGCACACGATAGTTCTCACCTTGGGTCAAAATGCCGTTGAACGCCAATGCCATCTTCCCCGCGGAAGATCCTGAGTTTACTCAGTTTCCTAGCCGACGTAGTGTGGTTCATAGCACCAAAGGCATTGTCGCAAGTACACAACCACTGGCCTGTGAGGCAGGCCAGCGGATATTGAAACAAGGAGGGAATGCTGCTGATGCAGCTGTCGCTGTTGCTGCCGCACTCAATATGACCGAACCATCGATGACAGGAATCGGTGGAGATATGTTCTGTCTATTCTACAAAGCAACGGATAAAAAAGTCTACGCACTGAACGGGTCAGGGAGAGCGGGAGGCAAAGTCACGCTTGACCGTATTCGCAATGATCTAGGGATTAAAGACGGCCAAGCAGGAGAAATCCCCATGACCGGACCAGGCTCGGTACACAGTGTCACCGTCCCCGGGGCAGCAGCGGGCTGGGTAGATACTGTAGAGAGGTTTGGAAGTGGGAAGCTGTCATTGAGCCAGATACTGGAACCTGCTATACAACTAGGCGAAGAGGGATACCCAGTGTCAGAATTGAGTGCCCACTTAGTAAGTTTGCGTATTGCCTCTGTCCCCAGAAAGCTCTATTTCCATGACATTTGCATCTATCGATGTCATAACCAATGACATATCTCTTTGCCATTTCCATTCTTCGACGTACCGCTCTAACGCTTCTTCTAGTGGCAACGGTCCGAGCAGAAAATCCGTGATGCTTCCCCAAATTTCGCAGAGATGCTGAAATCAGCCTCGTCGGCACCTGGTGGTGTTCGAGCTCCGAAAGCGGGCGAGATATTTCGCAATCCCACTCTCGCCCAGACCTTTCGCACACTCGCAACCGAAGGTAAACATGCTTTCTACACTGGCCGAATAGGACAAGAGCTTGTTAAGGTGGTCCAAGACTTGGGTGGCTACCTTGAGCTCGCGGATCTCGAACAGCACGCTAATCTTGGATCTGGATCCCCAGACCCTATCTGTCTACACTTCAAAGGACAAAAAGTAGGCGACTTACCCTCGACTCATGTCAACGGCGAAGCAGGATATGAAGGTGTCAAACTCTGGGAACATCCTCCCAACGGCCAGGGCATAGTCGCTTTGATGGCTCTTGGAATCCTTCAAGAACTCGAGAAAGCCGGCAAGATCCCTTATTTCTCCTCCATCTCCGACCACAATTCTGCTTCTTACCTCCACGCCATAATTGAAGCTCTCCGTATCGCCTTCTCCGATGCTGCCTGGTTCGTGACCGACCCCGACGTAGAAGACGTTCCATCCCAATCCCTTATCTCCCCCTCCTATCTCGCCGAGCGCTCCAAACTCTTTTCTCCCGATCACGCCATGCCCTCTCCCCAACACGGGGAACCCTCACCTGCGCACCGATCTTCCGACACGGTATACTTCTCCGTCACCGATTCCGAAGGCAACGGCTGTTCCTTTATAATCAGCAACTACGGCGGATTCGGAACCTGCATCATCCCCCGCGGCTGTGGCTTCACCCTTCAAAACCGCGGCGCCAATTTCAGTTTGAAATCCGGACACCCTAATGTCCTCGCCCCCAGCAAACGGCCATACCACACCATCATCCCCGCCATGATCACCAACGCCCACGACAATTCTCTACATACCGTCTACGGCGTGATGGGCGGTTTCATGCAACCTCAAGGCCACGTACAAGTCCTCCTAAACATGCTCGTCTTCCACATGACACCGCAAGCCGCCTTAGACGCGCCACGAATCTGCATTGGAGCCGGAACCCCCGACGAAGGCGAAACAGGCGTCGATTCGATCGTCTACCTCGAAGAAGGAATCAGTCAAGATACCGTCAAGGGCCTAGAGGCCCTGGGACATAAAGTCGAGGTCTTAACGGGTTTGGAAAGAGGTATGTTCGGTAGAGGTCAGGTTATCAGATGTCATGTTGACGAAGAGACGGGGAAAACGGTTTATAGTGCCGGAAGTGATATGAGAGGTGATGGAATGGCGATGCCTGTTTAAAACAAATGAAATTTAAATGTAGAACACCAGCCTCAAGATCGAATGTATCTGTTAGAAGATTTCGAAGATTTCAGGACTAGAAGAAGAAAAAAGAAGAAGAAGAACAGTCATATACATAACTTACATACATACATATAAGGTATACACACTCTAGTAATTTTCAACAAAGCGAACACCCCTTCCCCTATGATATCGTACCAAAGAACTACCGTACCATTCACTCACTTGCAAGCACTATCCTAGTCTCATCAAACTGTATCTATCTCATCCTTTCGCTAAACCAATCAATTCACTTTTCCATCTCCCCTCCTCTTCCTACTACTACTACTAGTACTACTAGTACTGGTACTACTCAAAGCATTATAATGTTCACCCAACCCGAAGCTTTTCCTATAGTATGCCAACCAGATATCAGTATTTTCATTTCCCTCTGGATTATCATTATGATTCCTAGGAATATGCCCTTGCGGGATCTTTCCAGGCGTAGCAAATTCAGGTTCGAAAACGCGATCGATGCCCTCTGCCTGTACGACGTGGATTTTCCTGCCGGACCAATTGGCGATAGCGCTGAGTTCGAGTTCGCCTCCCCATTCGGCTGTGTTTGCGATCTTGTTGGTGTAGGATTCGAGGGACTCGGAGGGGTCGGAGAGGAAAGGGAGGTATGCTTCTGGGTGGGAGGAGATGTATGATGCTGTGTTGGAGCGGATGGTTTGATATGTTGGGTTTTGTGAGGATGGGGAAGGAGAAAGGGAAATGGCCCAAGCGACGGCGGAATACATACAGTGGCCGTCGCTGCGGATTTGGTTTTCGGTCAGGCCGAGAGAGGAGAGTTTGCGATTCATCCGTTCCTGTTCGAGAGCGCGCGTGTCGGGGAGTTGAGAGGCTTCGAGACTGGCTTGGAGGCTTTGCTCTGCGACTTCGGCGGCTCGGCGGGCGAGGCGAGCTTTTTGACGGTTGGGCTTTTTGGATTTTCCTGTTGGGGTCTCGTTTTGTGGTTCTGTTGTGGTTGGTTTTGCAGTGGCGGTGCTTTCTGCTTCGTCTTTTGTAACAACTGATTCCTTTGATACTTTTTCCTCTTCATCATCATCGATACGCAATTTATCCAGATCGACTTCCTCTTCCCGATCCCCATTCTCTCCATTCACTGTATCACCACCCTCCAGTCCCCCTATTTCCAGCCGATGTTTCTCTCTCAGTTCCCGTTCAAGTCTTTCACATTCATCATTGACACCACGTCTAGTTTTCTTGGTCGCGGATTTCTTTTTCTGCGTGATTCGAGATTGTAAGTCACGGAGTTCTTTTCGGTGACGGGATAATAACTCTTCCATTTTGAAAGGGGCAAGGGGGGTCAGTGAAGATGTGAAATTGAAAGATATCAGAAGTCGGAAGCGTGAACAAAGTTTTGGGTGGTCGATAGATAGATCGATGGATGGTAGGAGTCTGGCAGAATTTTTCTGGGTCAGATCGTCTCAAACAGGGATCGTGAGGATTGGGACGACGCCAATGCCAGTCGTATTTTCCTTCTTGTCTGTCGAAAGTCGAAAAGGACCTCTGGGTGTCCAGATCTTCCAAGTAAACAAGCAGTCTGACTTCCAAGGACTTTTTGAATCGAATGGAAGCGAGTGATTCTCTCCAAGTGTCGTTTGTTCGTTCGTGTTCGAGCCAGTCTTCCACAAAGTTCCCCCTTCGTTCAAGACCAGAAAGAAATCTTCATAAAGACCCCGTATCTCTCGATCCCACCTTCCGACCTCAATACCCCAAGATTCAATAATCTCAAATGTCTTTTAGAGCGTTCTGCTTCCCTCGCCTTCCGATCTCTCAACAAACGCCAATAATCAGGAAGAACTGCCAAGCCTTTTTCCTTTCCTTTCCCCTACGATAAGTCTGTCTTTGGAATAACAATTCTGCTTTGTTCAATATGAACGAATCCTAAGGAGTTGTTAGAATCCGGAAACAATCTCTGTTCGAGCACAGGCTGATCGGTTGGTATCTAGGTCAGTCACACTGGGTGATTTGCGCGTAGAATAAAATTTCCGGAATGGGAATGCTTCTAAAAAAGCTTTATCGATAGCCAAAGTACATCACAATTACCCCGCCTGAATTGATATCGAACATTTCTACAATGCTTTTATTCTAGAGCAATCGATTATATATAGTAGTCTTCTTATGTGAGCATCCTGCTTTATCTTCTAGGAGCTAGTTGATTTGAGTGATGTGGTCCTGAGTTCCGAGCATCACAAACGAAAATTCTACCGGATAGGTACTGGCAACCCAGTGGGTCTCATTAGGAAAAAGACTCTAATAGTTCTCTAGAGGCACGCACGTATGCCGTCCTATGTCTATGCACATGTATTGCACAATAAGCATGGTCTGGTGCCGCTCATTTCAGAAACGCTTTCTGTGCTGTTGCGCCTTCAAATGCATCTTCAGCTGTTTGAGCTCCTTCTAATCTTCGCCGTCGATGATGTAGTCATCATCACTAGTGATGTCTTCTAATGCATCTTCGAAGTCGTCATTATTGACGGCGGTTGCCTTCTTGAATGTTTCATATGGTGTCAAGGCCCCGATAGCTCGTTTAGCATGGTCCTTCAAGATGGACAAGCCGTATACATAACTGGAATTGACCCAACCAAATCTAGAAACTCATGTTAGCAACATGTACACATCTGGTCACGACAGACAGGTCAACTCACCCTTCACGTGGAACGCCCACAAAGTCGCTGCCTTGGTTGCCGTACTCAGCTTCAACTTTGTGGGGGTCGAGCTCCCTTGTGACATTGTACTTTTCCACGACCACTCCATTGAAGTCCACAAAAGCTTTCAATACCATAAAGACCCATTTGTAGGCCAGGGCTTCGGCAACATCATCATATCCATATTTAATCAGTCCACCCCATGCAAGGATCTGCTGAGGAGCCCATCCAAACGGATAGTCCCATTGACGATTTGGACGACTCAGGGAGATTTGTCCACGGGACTTCTCTGTTCCTGAAAGAATACCACCATATGCTTCAAACTTGGGCAAAGCATGCAAAACCAAGGATGCTGCTTGCGTAGGACTAGCAGCTCCAGCCCACATAGGCCAGAAAGTTGTTGCACACTCATAGGTCGTACGCTTCCTTCTCACCGTATCGTAGTCGAAGTACATGTTTTTGTTCGGGTTCCAGAGATATCTGTCCATAGCTTGCTTGCGCCTTTTGGCTCGTCGATCCCATACCGCCGAGATTTCAACGGCATCCACACGATTTTCAGCTGTTTGAAACTCAGGCGGCACTGAAATTCGCTCTTTGAAGTACTTCCGAATGCAGTTAGCAATGTCAGTCTCGTACTTGTAGAGACAAGAATTGAGATCGACTGTTGCGAGATTTGCCGCAACCCCTTCCAAGCGGTAGGATGTGTCATGGCCAGATTCACGGACAGCTCGATCGTGTAGGAAATATTCATCAAGCTCGGGCTCTTTGATGCTTCCGTCATTGTATCCTTGAACGTACTGTTCGAAGGTAAGACCCATCTTCTCAGCATATGGTGTGATGATATGTACGAAGTGGGATGCTTCCGTTTCTGGAGGTACTCCTGATCCTCCTGGGCGATATCGTGAGAGACCACTAGCAGGATCATATCGAGGTTCAGACATCCAAACAGAGTAATACTCTTTGATCGCCGCCAGAATGCCCAGGCGTAGAAACTCCAGAGAAGCTGGATCGTCCTTATTTTTCCTCTCGAAGACGTTCAGAGTAAAGTCGGTGAGGAACGGGGGTTGCGACCGCATCAAATAGTACGATCTGTTGGCGTTGAGAACCTTCCCGTAGTGCTTGATACAGAAGCAAAAATTCCGAACCATAGCTTCGCATAGATCAACACGACCATTGATCAATAGGCCTATAGACTCCATGTAACTATCCCACCCATAGAGTTCGTTGAAACGTCCGCCAGGGACGACAAATGGCAAGCCTTTCATTTTCTTCTCGCCTGTTGTCTCGTCGATAATGGTCTCCATTTCCAGAGCAAGCAATCCAGGCTTCTCGTTCAAATCTCGTACATATTCGGGAGTGATTGGCTCGTCTGGGAGCCATTGAACATCGAGACGAATCTCCGGACGACTCTTTGCCACTTGTGTATAATATTCGTGCTGCTCTGGTGCAGCCCGAGGGACGTATATGCGAGGACGTGGATCGTCGGTCCAGTCTTTTGGATCTTTGCCAGCCTTCTCGATATTGGAAGCGTCGATACGCCGTGTTAAATTATTCCAAAACGAATCTCTAATCAGCCTTGAAAGTTTGTGCATCGGGTTTTCGAACAGTCGCTTGTGATCGAGAACAATTGTTTTCTGGCCGTAATCTTGCGCCAATGTCAACTCCATGAGAAGGCTTGACAATGCATATGTTCCGTTGATGGAGAAACTCTTGTAGCCTCCCGATCCAATTGTTCCTAGGCTTATGGTCTAACAACAGGTCAGCCGCTGGTCCACGAATATCTGCGCATTTCGGTTGCCAACCTTGGGACCATCATCATCGATCGTGATTTGAAAGTTTCCGTCAGTATCTTCTCTTTCTAAAAGGCGCTTGCGGGTTTCGTCGACCATGAGAACGAAGCGTCGTGGAAGGCTGGAAGACTCATCTGAGGACATGCGTCAGAGATGATTGAACAGGGAAGGAGCCGAATGGTTCATACCAACACTGTGATTCCTCTGCCGAAACTCTGTTTTTACGAATTCTGATACATTGTGGTCTTTGATAAACTGTGCGATGTCAGTGCATTGGTCCCTGCGACATGAGACCGTCTTGCCCTACCGTAGAGACAGCTCTGCCTCGAAAGGCCAAGCTCCGCCTTTCCGCTTGCTCATCACTGTAGTAGATGTCTGCACTAGAATATGGATCTCCTATAGAGCTGCGGCGCCGATCACCATATTGCAAGCTCATGATATGTTGCGGTTGTGTCTCGAGGGTATTCGTTGTAGGCGTGAACAACGTCCGTGAGGCGAAGAGATGGAAATAACGTGCCCCGCGGACGCAGCCCGAGAGCAATGACGAAAAGATAGGGAATGTGGCTGCTAATGGAGTCTGCAGTGAGAACAAAGCAAATGAATGCAGCACGAAGATGACAATTGCGGGCTTCACTCTGAGTTTCCGACCTGCGTCACTGCAAAGGTACTAGTCCGAGCGGTATCTTGTCGAGATTGGTGTGAATGCAGAATGTGAACGATCTGGCAATAGAAGAACACGCAACAGGCACGAGGCTCACGATAATAATATAAGCCGCTGCAGATGGAAGGATAGCCTGGGGATAGTAGGTTTGTCTTGCGAGTTCGACCAAATTCGAGAAATTTCAGACGGCCGAGAAGCAGCAGGAAACAGTTGTGGTATGAGAACCGTAGCAAGCAGTTCACCGCTCATTCCGTTTCTGTTGCGCCTCTTCTGCATCTTGCTTTCCCAGAGCCAACCACCCATGGCTCTTGGACGAGCAGGATGACTGAACTTACGGAAGGTGGCATGGAGGAGGTACTTTTGATTCACTCAATATCTGGCGCTCGTGACCCAGAACGACTGTGGCTTTGTCTTTCCTGAATCTACCATTGGTGCATGAAAATATAGGTCTGCCGAAGGAGGGGTTGAAGGAACAAATTTGGACGAAGGTACTGTACTGTAGCGATAAACCACTAGCTGCAATGATATATCTATTCTTGCGAGACTGATGTTCCTTGCGGCTCTGTGCTCTAGTCTCTTTCATCTATCTGGTATCCAATCGCCTTCGTGACGGTGGCATGACCGCCGACCCTGCCCATGAACCCCTCCTTGTCCTGCCACCTAAGCCGAGAGACTCCGTTGTACACACCCGATCCAGTCACGTTTAATTGCCCGGTGGTTTCTTAGGTACATGTACGAGAAAACGTCACTGGAGACACAAACCTGCGGTACGTCTTGGATGGCAAGCTTTTACACATCATCCTTCCACTCTTTCATCCTCGACCTGATGTCCGCCTCCAACCAGGGGTTAGAAGCGATCTTATCAACAAGGATGCGTAATTCCATGAAGTATAGCCGTTCAAAAGCTTGGCCTTGGTTACGCATTCGCAATATCAGACCACGTGGATGACTACACACCATGAATATAAACCCTTTAGCCCAAATGTTTTCTAGGCATGGCCGGGGTAGGCGCCTCAGTAGGTACTGTTCGTAACATCCAGCTGTCTAAAAAGGTGCCTCTGGAAGATAGTGGGTTGGGAACATCCGTTATAGCAGCATGACTTCGTGTATATGAGCAAAAGTAAAGAATGCCTCAAATCATAATAAAACACTGTAGATCTTCCAAATATACTTTGCTGTCGTCATCCAAATATGGATTAAGAGCATCTGTATCACCGTCTCTGGCGCTGTATCTTCTCTGATAACGTCAAGACTTAACATCGCCGAGTCCGCATGTCTCAGTTATAAGGCAGATCACAGGTATTCCCCTGAGCGGCGACAAGTACCCGCCAATCGTCCCTTGTGGCCCCTTTCTGAATCGGTTTCAACGCTCTCTTGGCTATCAGCCGATTACGATACTCTGAGGGCTGAGACGTCAGCAGGAATTCTCGCTGAAACTAGGTCAGTTGCGCCACCTACCTTTTCTAAGTTCCGATGCTTGCTCCAGGGACAGGCGCTTCGACTTCAACTTGATTTCGATCCTTTCTTGTTCTTAGGTTGGCCCCATCCTAGCTTGCTGTTGTATGCCGGCCAAGTGGCGGTATTCCATGCCTTCATCAGTACTCCTTGTGTCCGATCTGTGTATCGCTCCTGGTCCATTTCTTTGACACCAACCTTCAAACCCTCGCGCGAAACCGTGATATTGTGCTTCTGCATTTTTTGACTTGTGGTATCGCTGATTGAAGTGGCTATAGTAAATACGGCATATCCTACAACAGCAGCGACAGCCACGAGGAGTAAGGTAATGATGAGCGGTACGACAGATGAAGATTTCGACATCTTGACAAAGGCTTTCTTACAGCCAATGCAACCAGGTCTGAAGGTAGTTGTACGACGAGATGAGTGTGGAGACTTGTTTGCTTTTCAAAGCTTCGAAAGCTCGTTTAATAAAGTCGTTAATGCGCACGTGTCGCTGCGCACTGCGATTGTGGTGATGCGATAGTTGTCTTTGCGAAAACCGCAGCGCGACTGTTTGCCTGGTTAAGATGCCTAATTAGAGACCGAGGTTTGGCCCTGCGCTTTCACAATACAACAAAATGTTCAATCGGTTGTGGGTTCACTTTTGAAGCTGGTGGCAGCGATCATGTGAAGCGGAAGATGAAATAATTGACAGATGGACACACTTGATTTTGGACTACTGTAGGCAATGATGCGTGACGCTGAGGTTTTGGCAAAGTAGGACCAAAGTTGGCAGATTCACATGTGGGCGGCTAATCAGCTGAAGATCAGGGTTTAGTTTAATGACAGTCGACCCTCGCAATCTCTCCTTTTCTTACTTTCAGAGATTTTTATGACACCATCTTGATATTTGCCTGTAAATAAAGATGATCTGTATGTAATCACTGTCAAACGGCATCGTCCTTCATCTGATTGATAGAAGTGTCGATACAAACACACGCACACAAAGAAACATGTCCTTCATGTGACAATGTTTCTTCCGACAATGCCAAGCATAGGTGGGTTTCATGGAGCCGCCTTATGAGTCCAGCTCTGGGATCAGATGAACGTTAGTAGATAGGTAGGCCTTAGACTCGACTTTGGTAGTGACAATTATTGTCCATATACAGCTCTCGGACCGGTATCAAAGGGATACTTCGATGTGCTGGGTCTCGGAACGGTGCATCTGCGCCTTCAGCTGTTGTGATACCTGTACTTACCACAGACGGTATGCGGTCCTGTCATGGACACAGTATTCTTCGCTTTCTTCTCTGAGGCCTTCTTCGAGTCCGTTGGTATTCTTGACTGAAATGCTCAATCAGCAAGATTTAGATCATGTCTATTGGCAGGTCTGCCTTTGCAGGAGCAGCAAGGCAATGAGGCTCTTTGCTTATCCAAGGTCAGGAAGGAGGAGGTCGAAGAGAAATCTCAGCGCAAAAGATGCAAAAGACGCAAAAGCAGCGATCATGAGTTTCTAGGGGGTATATGGGACGTCGTGCATATGAGACAACCGAATCGGGTCTTTTCTCTAGTCGACGGATCTAAATTGACCGTTGGCTTGTAGTCTTCATTCGTCCTATCTGTGGAGGTGACTTATGTTCTAGGCGCTGAGCATGAATAAGTAATGCCAATAAGGTATAGTATGCTAAGGTTTAAGTCAAGATGAAGATCAGCGTGGGAGACATGTTGGAATTTGCTATCATCAATTTCTTCTCTGAGATCTTCTATGAGAGAACCATTGGCATACCAATAGGAGTTCGCCTCCATCATGATACACTTACATAATATGGGGAGGAGTATGGATTGGAAAGCCTTGAGCCGTCCCTAAACAACCGCCTCTTTGGTGAGGTCATGGGCTCTTGGACTTCGTTCAGATGACGTTCATGCAGAGACTTTCGAGCCGAATAAAGATATTAGAGATGCAATTGACGATAGGAAACACCAAGATTTGAAATTGGGGTCCAAATCCTGAGGAACATGATGTTCGTGTACTGGAGAGACTAAGACTCAGAGATATCTGGTGGTGGCTCCAGCCCATTCCAGATACCGGAGCCCAGGTGAAGTCACTTAGCCGTGACGACTGTTCCACAACAGCCTGGAAGCCGCGATATTCATCAATAGAAGATGTGAAGTGGACCTTGTCAGCTATTTAGGGCGGGGAAACGGAGAGAAATTGCTAACAGTCTTGATCATGCAAAGATAAGAGATCTCTTGGGAACCTTGTGATGGAGTAATCTAGGGGCGGTAGCAACACTGACGTTCAGGACTCAACGGGCCTTCACAGTCCAGAATGAGGACCAGTAGCCATAGGACGTACGTCGTGTCTGCAATGGTTCGTGACAAGAATGATTTCCTGAGAATATCACACCCATTCTTGTGGACATAATAAGTATGTTGCTGAGATGAATGCCACTCTCGGCGATGATGTCGCTTTTCTCAGTAGCGAAGACGTGATCCTTCTCTTTCTCTAGCTATATATTAATCCGTAGTTCGGGTAGATAGCAACCTGGGTGGTGCAAGCACTATGTGAGCAAGTGAGTCGATATGAGTATTGATTATCATTGGCGGCTCTCCTGTCTCCTTATGTTCCCTCTTTCTTCCCCTATTACCAGATTGCAAAGACCCGGGTCAACGGGCAGAGACCACGTACTAACCTGAATGGTCCTTTGGCCTATCTACCATAGTACCATAGTAGTATTCCGTACTGACGTCTGGTATGAGGACCGAGGTACCTAAGAGAGTTGCGTCTTCCTAGGTAGTGGAATACTATGTAGAATGACAAGTTGAGCCTGTCTCCACCACACTTGCTGACTGTTTACTGTTTTTCGATGCAGTCTGCTGATATAAGCAGACCCTCTCGTTGCTTCTAGCCAAGCTTCGAGCCCCACGATACAGTCAACTCTGGCTGTTGGTTCCGTGGATTACAGAGTATGTTACAAGAACAAACACGCAGATAAACGGTGTGCTAGTACATTGTATGGTCGAGATGTATCAACGCATTGTCTTGGAAGTAGATGACAGTTGGCCGGTACCAAGGGAAAGAAAGCGGCAGTACTTGGTAACGAGGATCCACGTTGAAGAGGCTACAAACCCAAATTGCATGCGGTTCGTCCGTTTGCTTTGGTGGCTGAAATCCCAGGATTCAGGTTCCCCCAAGAGCAAGATAGCAGCGAAGTACCGCACGCTGCTGACAGTCTCGGCGCCGAGTAACGTTTCCAGAATAATAGGAGCACGCACTCCTCCCTAAATTAGCGCAAAGGAATATCCCGAGAGATGATAGAGCTGTTCTTCCAAACTACTGGCTAGTGCTGCAGGCTGGCATGTGATTGCAATGAAAGCGTAGACAGGTCTCTTCAAAGAGAGGTGTAATTAAATCAGTAATTGAGGACCCGCAGTCTGTTACCAGGCGAAAGACACACAGGAATTAATTACTGACACTGATGTAGGGGTACGGATGGTGTTTTTGGGATTCTTACGATACGATATATTACATGTTTCGATACCGTATTTTGGCAGTACACGTGAAAGGGCATGTGACTGTTGTACTGTACCTTCAATATGACTTCGTATTTACTCACAGAAGTAACTATCGAAGCCGTATACGTACCAGGCTCATGGGTCCATTTTCTTTCCATACTATGATGTTGGGGGAGTAGCCTACCTTTATACAGTGATCTTGATAGGCTCAACTGCTCGTTGTGCCAAGACAGGTCATCATGTGGTGGTTCACCAGGATAGCGAGGACCACGGGGGATAAGTGTTCCGTATTCTCGCCGTTGACCATCCAATGGATGATGATAAGGGGGAAGTACCGATCCATGAGAAAACTGGTCTCCAAGCATCCGACATGGGGAAGAAGACCACGTCTGGAGGAGATAAGAATGAATGGCCTAATAAATTACGATGTTGTTTGTGGCGAAGCAGCGGCCAAGCTCCTTGGTAGCATGGCATCATGATTTGCATCGTTTTATGGGACGTAGGAAAGAGTCTGAATGTGGCAAAGCTTCCAGGAATTTAAGCCAAATACCGAATATTTTGCATAATTCCCACCTTTAGTGATCTTGCATGACCTCCTTATCTCCCAGGAATTTCTACATCTGGCAATTGGTGGTTAAATGGGCCAGTCAAACAGCGATAGTTGGGTAGGCAGTATACCCTGTTGTATGGGGCATCAGGTTGCATCCTTGAAGGACGTGCGTTTTCTCTAGGCCGTGGGTTACGTAGTGAGATATGCCGGTAGGCCTTTCGTGTCCTGGTGTGATGGAAGTACTATAGGACACTGCAGAACGAATGGTTCACAGTAAAATTTGGGGTGCGACAGTTGCGATTGAGATGAAAATGTGAAGGAGGAAAGTCAAAAGAAGTATGGAAGAAAGAATAAGAAGAAAATGAAAGCACAGCACAGCGTAGAATCAACCCAATCACCACAAATCCTTCCAATTTTCTTGTCCTCATGCCTGCCCAGACAAAATTTGCCTTGAGGTCGAGCCGGTTTCTGGGCGATCGATCGACATTGTGTCTTGGGCGATCAAAGTACAGAACCCTTGAGTTATTGAGAGAGCATTCAAAAATGCTTCGTACAGGAACAACGATTGTGATGGAAGGTTTTTGGTTAGAAAGCTTCTGGAAGTCCTACCCTGATACCCTCGCACGAAGATTTTATCGCTTGTAGTTACCGTAGTATAAGGTCCACTGCCAGGAAGATTTCGAAGAGAAGATCCGCTTAGGTCATCACTTTTTCACGATCATTGCCCCATTGATCCTCAATAGCAAACTCAATAGCAAAGGCAACGGGCATCGTCAACGTCTACTCTGTATACCAATGCCATCAGATGGTCAATGCTCCTCTACCCAACAGTAAATGACATGTATGCCGGTCTGGTGAAATTGATGACTCTTGGCTGTTAGGAGATTGATTGAACTTTGCGCCTACATAGCCACCTTTCTGATCTTGCAGCAGTTGCAGACCATCCTTAACGTAACGAGGACACGGCTGTCCACACTTCTGGAACAGTAATTACATTAGCCGTGTTCGCGATCATTGAGGTGTGCCCAACAAAGTTCACATTGATCTCGGTAGCAGGGCGTAACCAGGTAGGCACAAACCTCATGCCACGATATACGAAAACTTTACGGTTATTACGGAGGGAGTACCTTTCAATACGGTTATGACAGTAATCAACAACGACAAAATTACCTGGTGGGCTTTATTTCCACGTCCCTCGATCACCAAACCCAAACCATCACACACCATCCAAACCCGAAACGAAAACCCTAGAGGCTAAAGCTCACTCTTACATAGTACATAGTACATACTCTGTAATACTACTATGTATGTAGCTTTCGGGAACATCATTCTCCTGCCACCTTGAGCAGATCCACTATCCGCGTATTATGGCATTCGACCCTCCATGACAATAATGACTCGTTTCTTTCCGAGACCGAGAGCTCACAAAGCTAAAAATGCCGCTATCCTGGTCTGACCCTTGTCTGCTCGCGGCCCTTGGGACCTTTGGTACAGCCGTGTACTGCTTCGGTTGCCAATTACGAGCATATCTTGGTAATGAATGTCTATAGAATACGTTATGTGCTGAGTTCTGACTAACACGGGCTCTGGCCTTCTCTTGGTTTTTTATTTTATATATTTCCTACCTCCGCGTCCACCATACATTTCTCTGGTGCCTGACATAAACTTGATCCCTACGGCGTTGAATGTCTTCCCTTTCCTACTTAAGTGTCACCTACTGTTCTGCTTGCCATCTTATATACCTGTTTTCTTCTTCAGGTGAACATACACACCCCTAGCTGCTTGTTTAATATCATCATCCCCGCCAAATCGCTTACGTTGCCTATCCAAGTCCGCAAAATAACCCATGCACGATGGTTGTTGCCCATACGCATACTTCCCCCTCGTCTACCGAGCATCAACATTCTGATGGCGGCATTCGCAAGCGAGTGTGCAAAGCTTGCGATCGCTGCCGTCTGAAGAAGTCCAAGGTATTTCGAGCGACTCGATAAGGACGACAAATTCAATTGCTAATTGATTGTCAGTGCGATGGGTCCAGTCCCTGTAGCCGATGCAAGGCAGATAATGCTATCTGTGTTTTTGGAGAGCGCAAGAAATCTCATGACAAGGTCTATCCCAAAGGGTAAGCTCTATGACTGTCGTACCACTCGAGTGGGAGAGAATGTCTAATGGTGTCTAGATACGTCGAAATGCTTGAGCAGCAGCAAGGGCAGTTGATCAATGGTTTGCAAGAGCTCTACAAACGGACTACGAGTGGGCAGGGATGGCCTGGGCCTGCATTGAACGAGTCGAATCATGGACAACCATTGATACACGACATTCTCGATCGCTTAGGGGCTTTGAAACCAGATGGACCTAGCGAGAGCGAACACTTCGAAGAAGATACCAATTTGATGCAGCAACGACTTATTTCAACTGGGGCTGGCTTCATGCAGCGAACGGAATCGTCAGAAGGATCAGAAAGCCCGGAGTCAGCCACCTTCGACCATATCCCAAGGCGGCAGCCTTCCATTGCCACAGTCTTTCGACCTAATATGAACCTACCTCCAACACCGCCCGATAATACTTCTTTCTCATACCATATGAACCAGAACATCGGGCCTTTTAATGCCCCACGATATGGGCAGTCGACGCCGTCTTCTGTGGTTCTGGATCCCACGATGTTACATGGACAATGGATGATGGGTGACGAATTACCCAGCAATGCGACCGAGGTCAACAGTACAATGCATCAACAGACCGATTCGTCCACCCTCCCATCACAATACCTGACGTCGCCCATGACTGTGGGATCGATGGCGGCGCTTATGGACTGGAATGATGACGAAGCCTTCCAGACGTATTTCAATGCCACGCCTGCCTAAGCAATGGGCCGGGGGCACTAACGAATCAACGAATTTAATTGTCTCTTGGGGGCTGTCTTATTCAGTTGCCTGGCGACAGGTATGGCGTTTGGGTACAGAAAAGGGAGCTACGAAAAGGGCCAGCATTTGGTTTGGACAGATCGCAATTTTTACGGACCTTTCTGTGGTGGTCACTTCTACGGCAGTGAGACAGTTAGCAGGTCCTTTAGCTCGCACATTCGCTTGAGCATTGGGAGGGAATTGTAGTTTCCGGTGGCTGTACAATAGGGGAAAGGTTCACAGTTTTCTCTCTTGTTGAATTTCACGATAGGTTCATTTTGACAATGCTAAGAGCGCTTGACTGGATCTTGGTCAACGACATTCACATCGCGCCTGGCTGGAGTGTGAGTGATCTTACTATACCCAGACTGATCAATGTTTTGATTATGATCATGATTATGAATTTTGGAACCCGAACATGTTGTATGATGTGCCCTGAAGTGGGGGGGCTATGTTTGACACAAATTGTGGAGGTATGTACATCGTGCAAAATACTACAGTACCTATACATGTTCGATGAGGACCGTGAAACAAAACAAAAGCCGTCGGGCTCTTACTAAACCCGTCGTCCATCCAGAAAGCGGAGTCAGCAACACGGGGACCGGAGACGGAAACTTTTAACTCCGTCCCTCATTTTCCTGCCTGCCATCTGTCTGCTTTTTCGTACTGTATCATCTGGAAAGACGTTTGAAACGCAAACAAAGTCACAGAAAACACAAAGAGGGTTTCGTGACTCGAACCAAAGTCGGTCAGAGCAGGTAACGGATATGGGTAGGTAGGATGAGAGGTCGCACGCAAAGCGTCAAAGCGGGGTCTTGGATCATTCCACTGCAGTAGCCAAGCACCCGAATGACTGAACAGGCAATCCTAGAGAACAAGTACCAAACTTCCGAGTGGAAGGGGAGGAAGGCAGTGCTGTCATGTGTCGATCTACTTCCTGTAGCCAAGCTCAATACGAGAGACAATAACGATCAATCACCTTATGTTTGTTGAACTGGCGTCAGGTAAGCGATACTACCAGCTAATTACCTCGAAGTATGCAACTCTAGGCAAATCCTCTCTGCCAGGACATTTTCTGACCACAAATCCTGTGCAAGGTCTCTCGTGCGAGGGCTTACTTCGTACGACACATCCATTTCGTACGACACAACACATCCATCTCTCCGGCCATGCCCAAAGACACGCGACAAGTACAAATAGCCTGGGGCTGTACACCAAGGAGCCTGGAAAAGCATGACAACGCGCCTCTATACTGTCTCTTCCACAGGCCATAGAGGCACCCGGAGTACATCCTCAAGACCATCGTCCAATTAGACTGGTTCTAGCGCCAAGACGAGGCTGGCCCCTATTGGACTGTACGCGTGTTGTGTTTACAGGGACAGAAGAGGAGTGAACATACGTAAGAAGCGTGGCGCAAGTCCAACAACAGAACAATCATATCTAGGATGGGCAAAAGATGTGTCTGACTGGGCATTGTATCCTACTGTATTATTTGACAAGAGATTTGTTGCATTTTGTACTGTACGATGTTTCCTGGTGGACATATTTAAGCGATGAGAGACACTGGGGTTTGGTCACTTCGTAAATACGTCCGCTTTAGGCTCTTTGTGATTATAATTCCTTAGTCAGCGTGGCTGCTAGTCTTCTACGCTGCTTAAGCATCCTCTTCCCATACCCGCTATGTCAATCGGCCACGCAAGATCTTAATAAGTAATCATGTCCCATGTAGAAAATGGATAGCAACTATTGCCATCAATATTTGAATTCAGCAAAGCCAGGGAATCCCACATAAAACATAAAACTCGTCAGTGACGTGCTCCCAGCGAGGAGAACCGGTCGGAGGTCATTTCTCCAATTAAAAATGGCTACAGTCAAATCAGCCTAAATGGACCTCAGCAACCCCAGATTCCATGGAGGGACTCGCTTGAGGATATAAGCGATGCTCTCGCAGCATGTTGGAACGACTCAAAGACGTCTCTTGAACTGCTACTGTTTCAAAATACCGTTATCAAAGGACTAACCTGATAGGAAACTTGTGGACAGGCAAATCAGCCTCCTCCCCAAGCACCCCCTTCGCCTTCTTTACCCCGCCCCCACCGAAAGGCAGAGGCGGTGCTGGGTGGCCATTAGACCGACCCTTGATCCATCACTTTTGACATTATCACACTATCCAACATCAGCAATGGTGTCCACTGCAGAGGAGTCCGCGTTTACTTTCTTGGCCCAGGGTGCCATTATCCAAGAATTCAAAGTCGCTGGGCACAACATAGTGCAAGGCTTCTCTGACCCAGAGTCTTACCGCACGCATAATTCGCCTTTCTTTGGTGCTACAATCGGTCGCACAACCAATCGTATCAAGAATGGACGGCTAGACAATCTGAACGGCAAATCTTATACCTTGGCTACCAATAATGGGAACCACTCGTTACACGGCGGGGCTAAGGGTTGGGACAAGCAAACATTCACTGGCCCGAAGCCCATCAACAGGGATGGCAAAGAAGGTGTTCTCTTCACGTATCTGAGTAAGGATGGTGATGAAGGCTACCCTGGGACTGTTGAAGCTCGTGTATGGTACACAGCTTGGAAGGAAGATGATGCCGGTTTGTCAAAGACGATCCTGACCGCCGAATATGAAATCGAGTTCGTCGGTGATGAATGTGACGAGACTGTCGTTGGAATCACCAATCACAGGTGAGCACCCCGCATAGACTGGTCGCGGAACTCTACTGACAAATTGGCTATATAGCTATTTCAATCTTAGCGGGGCATCGACTATCGAGGGCATGGAAGCGCAGTTGGCTACGTCACACTACCTCCCCATCGATGATGCCGGAATCCCGCATGGTACCATTGAAACGTATACTTCAACCGATGTCGAGAAACCTTTCGTCCTGGGAGCTAGAGAGCCTGACCTCGATGACTGTTTTGTCCTCGACACAGATCCTTCGTCTATCCCCCTTGATACTCGATCAAGGCCACTGAAAAAGCTTGCTACTTTCCAACATCCGATAACAGGTATCCACCTGGAGGTGCACAGCACTGAACCAGCTTTCCAGTTCTATACGGGAAGATTTATCAATGTGCCGGCCGTGGGTAAAGATCCCGCAAGAGAGCCCCGGAGTGGATTCTGTGTAGAGCCTTCCCGTTACGTCAACGCACCAGGAGTTCCTGAATGGCGAAATATGTGCCTTCTCCGAAAAGGTGAGAAGTTTGGACAGAAAACAGTCTATAAGGCCTGGAAAGAATAAAGAGCGGCACTCAGACGCCATTCGATAACGTAGATGGATTGCCATCTGTTTGGGCACTGAGAAATACCACAGTAGTCGAAATGATAAGGCTGTCCCTAGCCACATTTACCCACATAACCAATGTGCGATAATTGATCTAGAAGCTTGGCTGTCAGGACGAGTAGCCACAACGAGGGCTTAAGAATGCCATTTACATTTTAACTACCTGCACATCTCAGGCGGTCCTACCTATCGCTATGCGAACACACCAGGTACGGGCGATTTTTGCGTTGCAAGGTGTCTACCCAGGTAGTTATGGAGTCCGCGGAATGGAGATCGACGACTCTGCAATTTGTCCTAGAGCATACATGACTCAAATCAAGGCCTTTCCGGTATTGTCGAATTTAAAGAATCATCGTCATTGCGGACGGACATGGAGCTACGTAGTTGGAAGATAGCAGGAAATCTCTCAGCCGAATTAAGTCCATCACAACGCAGCAATATCTGGACCCTATCAAGTCCCATCATCAATCTACTATGAATTTACAGTATGCATCATAGGCAAGCGGGTAGAAAGCCGGCCGGATTTCCGACCCTCCCTTCTCAGCCTTATGATGCATGTCCAAGAAATGCCTCGTGATGAAGGGAACCAGCAGGTAGAAACGAGCGATTTTCAGTTTGACCAGGAGGAAGAATGCCTTTTACCTGTCCTGAATAAGGTTAGGCGCTGAGAAGATCGAAAGAAGCAAGCCTCTTTCCCTTGCACATCTTGCATATGATTGCATTACTGGAGCACTTCTGACGTGGTCCACCCGGTACCCGGCAAGGGCAAGCAACGCCTGGCCTAATTAATTAGTATGCGATCACATCATCACTAGTACATCGTAGGCTACTTTACCCAGCTGGGTATTTCAGATTACTCCAGCCTGGTGATGATAGGGATGGGACAAGCAGAATTCTGTCTACGATGGAATACTCTGGTACTCTCAGAGTGTCTGTAATCCATATTAATTCCCAAAGTAGAAGATTGCAATGTGCGGAGGAGTGAGGAGCATTCGTCCGTTGCACTCGGAGGTTCGGGCGTATGTTACATCCGGGCGAACGACGTTTCTTTCCCTTCGATGAGTCCCCACATCGCATCGCTCTTTTTGCTTCATCATCCCACTTTCGTACATTGGATGATCGCTGGATTGATTACTCATGAGGTTCTGATCGAACAATCATGCTGAGTGATCAATTCTGGAACTGGGTCTCTTCCGGTTCCTAAGGGAGTGAATATTAATCTCTCAACCGTGTCCACGCGACCATGACACAGAGGGATGGGATGTTTCCGTTTCCTTCGATCTTCCATACCACATGTTCTCCATGTCTGTCACCAATGCAGCAATCCCGGTACACGAACCGACCTATAGTAATGCTTCCTATAGTCCCTCAATGCTATGTATGTATTGTCATACACCTAAGCTATGGATACGTCTCCTACAGTACCATGCTGTTGGTACTTACAGTATCGTCAGACCATCCGACGTTTCTTCTGCAGACGCACTCACTCTGAAGATACACTGAACCCACAGTTGCAACACTTCACTGTGCCCTACTCCTGTAAGTTCCTGAAGCCCGCAGTGACTGTAATCACCGACTTGATAAGGCCGGGACGTTGCTGTTGCCTCGCCACAGCACCCCAGACCTTGGCAGTGTTCTTGATTCATCGTGCATCAGACCAGGCAATGGAGTGCTTATCCAATCGATTATACCATCCAGCAAGACACGAACTGTTGCCAACGGCGACCTCTGACCAACTATCCGCAATTATTGGCCATCTTTCCCAGCGGCGTCCTCCTCCCGAACTGATGAGCCGTGCGGAAGGTTCTTGGTCTTCTCCGAATCAGCCTTTATCCACCGGTGCTTTGTGACGTGAGAACTGATCATGCAATCCCGAGAATATTTCCAATGTGTAGGAGTCATCCAAGGGGTGCCACGTAACCATTCTAGCACATGACACGGCTGTGCTGCTCATCCAACCTGACATGGTTCAGGACCACCACCGACTGCACATTGACCTCCATTATACCGTTCAGATGGACGTGGCTATCCTCAACCAGGAACCGGCTGATGGCTGACGGCCTGCGGTCGGTCATAGCTTCGACCCAGTACAATGGTACAGGACCCTGGACCAGATTGGCAATTATTTGGCTGATACGCGCTTACAGATTGCACTACGATACTACTACGATACATAATTAGTATAATACACACAGCAGCTATACATAATTAATTACCTTACGTACATAGTAATGACTATGGTACTGGAGGTCATCAGCATAATTATAACACCCCGAGTAGCAGTAAATGCACGGTGAGACGGGACGATGTAGCACCGACCCCGATAAAATAATATTTCTCCTCGTCTTCCAGGTACCACACATAGTACTCAGAGTAGGTAATTACATGCATCATACAACAGTTACTTTTGAGCATTTTCCGTCATCATGCTGAACCAGTTCTAGTATCACAATAGCCAATCCATGTGCTGCAATACAGTATCAGAGTACATCCTATCTCGAAGTGATGACTTGATTACAACATGACGCCGTTCGGCTTCACAGCAGCAGCGATGAAGCATGTCAAAGACCACAGCAGAGGCTGGAAGCCTATTCCAAATGTCCCGACCTCAAAGATTCACTGATACGCGATCGTTTCCTTTTCCAAAAGCGGTTCTTATATCCACGCTCCACTACGGAATGGTACCTTTTAGCAAAGTTTATGATGCTAATGACACATTTCTTTTTTGATTATTTTATTTTATTTCGCATATGTCTCCATTGCGGAACAAGGGTTTCATCCGTCTTTGGCTTCGTGGTTCTTTTTCTCGCGCCTCGTTGCCGAATGGTCACCAAGTCCCCGAGCGATACGGATACAGGCAAGGCCGTACAGGCGTTGATCTTGTGTATCATCATGTATTGTAAAATACAGTATGGTATCACTCTGTATTGTGTTCTGTTACCTTGTTACGACAATTACTTACATGTGATAGCTGTTCTGGCACCACTGGATGAGAACACTATTATTTCAATGTTACTTACAAGCAGGAAGAGGGCTCTAAGGCATTAGCCAAATACACTAAGCTGGCCAGGTATATCAATGTCGCCGTCTCTCTCCATCATCTGATCATTTACACATCCATCGGCTACGACGTACGGTCCACCGGTTCCTGTCTTCGGTTGAGATATCCACAATAATATTTGAAGTTGGGCTTTTGCTCGTCATTGCAAGTCGGCAATTATTCAAATTCACCTCCAAGCAACAACTGTAGAGAAGATGGTCGAACAATATAAGCTTTGATTCGCCGTTTCACTTGTGGGACGGTTACTTAGGTATACTCTGAGTATCGGGTATCTGCTGGACCTGCTTCTTCCCGTACAAGCATGCCTTGTTCCCGGTCGTCCATATTGGTTCGTCAAGGGAGCGATGGAACAAATATCAGAGCCAGGCAGACACGAAGCGCTTGAACAGTATCCCCCGAAACTTCAGACTATCAGATACCCAATTCGTCCTAAACGAGCCAGGGTTCAAAGGTCACCAGAGGTATCCTCTCTTTGGCATAAATTGGTCTCGACGTCGTACAAGATCTGTGGACTATCGACCGTAGGTCAATATTACAGCCCAGCCTCTCCCAATTCAGCGTCTATGCATCTCTAGCGACAAAGGCTGGGCGAATGAACTCAACCGGTCCAAGGACGGGTCAACATGTTCGCGGCTGTTTGTTGCGCTTCGCAGAGAATAGTCGCGCCTAACCTCCCATCCCACCTCACTTCTACGACCTTCCTGGACATCTTGCTGATTCCATTCATCTACAAGCAAGATCCATGTCAGGGAAGACCAGATTCGTGTGAATTGTCAAGGATCCCATAAAGAAGTTATACGGATGTGAACAGTGGTCAAATCTACCTCTCGTATGGGCCGAAATTGCACCACATTGATTGGCGCATCACAGAGGGAGGTCGTATCGTGTCAACGGGGACCAAGCTTGTAGCATTCCCTGCTGCATTCACGTCCCATCGTCCAGGCTCTAGCAATGACTCGGAAATCAGCATTGGTGCAGCCTGTACTGCTTCAGATACGTCCAAGACCCTAGCGTAACGATGATCCAACAATCAACCAGAGATCGCACTAGCACTTACTAGTAGATCGGTCAAGGTTGATGAGATTCGACCGTATGTTGTATGTGTTCGTCAGGGATGCCATTTCTTTCTTATTGGATCCGACATGACCCCTCATTTTGTCTCGGCACGGTTGAGCATCGAGATAAGAAAAGTAGGGAGGGCCCAATGCAGCAAGTTGTGTGCAGTTGATGTTCGGTGCTATCCGAAATTCAGCAAGAAATACGACAACCTTAATGTTTTTATTGAATTCAAATCCCCTCGAAAACATTCCCTGGCTCTGACATAAATCAATGGTTCTTTAGGATGTTTTCTTAACAAAGTTTTCCCGTTTTAGTTCATGGCCCCAGCACTACGGTGCAAGGGTAGGAAAAGCTTGCTGACAATTTACAGGATCTGCGGTTCGATGTTTTCGTTTAACAGCACATCACACAGTCCAGGAATCCTTTGTACCACACTCGGCTTCACTTGATGAAATGATCGTCTGACCGTTGCTTTAGGGGTTCTATATCCAACAGGAAGATGTGTGGAAGTATAGGGAGTGCGTGTTCGGAGTCAGAGAGTCCCCGAATACAGATTGGTAGCGTTATGATCCACAGCACAGCTTTTCAATGGGGAGAGGAGTGGTCGGTTATCTCGTTCAATCTCACTGCATAAGATACCTAGCGCAGACCAGTTTACTGTGGCAGAAGGTGATTCCTTCCTCCAGCAAAGAAGCCCGATGATTGCACAAGAGGTGTATGCAGCATAGCTACATATCAACAAGATGAAGCCTTTGTCGAGCAGCTTGTTCCAGATTCGTTCTTCCTCAGAGACCAGCTACCTTCTAATGCGAACGTGATCGAGGTCACTGGTGGCGACGCAACATTACATGTCTTCTGTCGAAGATTAGGAAGTATTCGGGGACTCAGTGATAGTATTGTCCAGATGGCGTGAAAGCTATTAAATATCTAGACTCCCACATCCACAAAGTAGATTTCTATTTTGAGGTTTGCCTGGATAATAGGATACACACGTTCTTCCAAAGTATACAGTACTTAGAAGTTTGTGATAAGACATCTGATGAACTGTGATGCTTGCTATATGAGGACGACACAGAAATACTGTACAGTGAATGAATATGTTTCCCCACCATAGATCCTCCGATTGCCTTGAATTCTCCACATCGTATATTGACTACTCCCAAATTTTATCGAAAGTACAGCTTGAATCGCAATTTTTATAACAACAATCTTATGAGATCTCTCAATAGTTGATGGTCAGAAGAACTCGCTGGAAGAGCTTCTGATATCGACAATGGATCTCTCGGCCGATTTCAACTCGTTCCAAAAGACTGTCACAGATGCTTTACTTGCATCAACTAGAACTGCTGGACAAATCGCATCTGAAGACCTATCTTTCCACCGTTCTTCTTCCAGATCGTTTTCCTCTGCTCTAGATGCGAAAAATGTTCGCCTGTTGCAACTAACGAATCGGCTCCTCCAGGTTGCGGCTTCTGCTTCCACTTCTGATGTCTCAGCACCGCAACTGGAGGATGTTGACTCCGTCGAAGACAATTGGCGTGGCGTGGTGGATGTGGTCGACGACCTTTTGGAAAAGGCAGATAGATGCCTTGACGAATTCACCGGAGTCATCAAACAACTGAGTCCGAAGAAAGATGGGGAAGATGTTGGCCAGGCGCCAAAGCAGACCGCAACAAAACCGAATAGGTATCTGACCAAGGTTATGAAGAAGCCGCAGGAAGAATTCGAAAGCAAAGTGAACAACTTTGAGGAGGGTCCATGGAAGCCTTTGTTGAAGAGCAAACCGCATGCCAAGGTGTCGCTCGAGGAATCGTTGGTGGAGAATGAGTCTGGGTAGGAATATGTGTTCATGGTATATGGTCTGTTGCAAGCTGACATTTTCACAGATTTGACCATCCCTACGCCCCAGAGATTGCTGATTACAGCTATCCTCAAGCAACATACAAGTTTGCTGATGCGATTACATTTACACCCCCGCAAGAATCGGAGGCTATCTTTGTAGACACAGAAGAAGGCGTCAATGAAATGTTAGAGGAATTACAGCAGGCTGATGTTATTGCCGTCGATTTGGAGCATCATGATGCACATTCCTACGTTGGTCTTGTGTCATTGATGCAAATCAGCACACGTGGCAAGGATTGGATCGTCGACACACTCAGACCCTGGAGGGAAAGGTTACAAGTCTTGAACGAAGTCTTCACTGACCCAAAGATTTTAAAAGTGTTCCATGGCTCGACAATGGATATGATATGGTTGCAACGAGACTTAGGCCTGTATGTTGTTGGTCTGTTCGATACATATCATGCTGCATGTGCTCTGAACTTTCCCAAGAAGAGCCTCAAGTATCTACTTGAACGATTCGCTCAATTTGACGCACAGAAGATGTACCAAATGTCGGATTGGCGTATACGCCCACTTCCAGCCGAACTCCTTGACTACGCTCGATCTGACACTCATTATCTTCTTTACGTCTTTGATCAAGTTCGAAATATGCTGATTGAAGAATCTACAAATGACAACAACCTCGTCGACTACGTTCTGGAACAGTCCAAGAAAGAGGCTCTTCAGAAATATGAGCGACCTGTCTATGACCGAGACCGGGGCCTTGGACCGGTTGGCTGGTTCGGCCCTATATCAAAACGTTCCGTCAAATTTACCAACGAACAATTCGCTGTGTACAGAGCACTCCATGAATGGAGGGATATGGAAGCCCGGAATGCCGATGAAGGAGTGGGTACTATTCTCTCAATCAATGCCTTATTCAACGTTGCCGATGCCATGCCAACTACTACTCATGCATTGCTCGCAGCAGCCAGTCCTATTTCCAGAGCCGTTCGAGATTCACTAAAAGACCTTGTCGACCTTATAAAGAGGGCTAAAGAAGACAGCAAGAACCAGCCTGCGTATTGGCAAATTATGCAAGAAATTGATACCATACTGGGTCCAACAAGAAAATCAAGAAAACCTTGGGAAAGGGAAAAGCAAAACAAGGATGTCCTTGCGGATACAAATGGAAACGTCGAAACGGTCAATGTCATGGGAACAACAGCAGCATCAGCTACGACTTCTACGTTATGGGGTCCTACAATACATTCAGCCGACCTTTTGGTAAAACAAAATTGGAAGAACCTAGTCATGCAAGAGACAATGGCAAGAATTATTCCAATGCCCACGGCCGCACAAGTAATCAGCATGATTACACCCCCTACACTCACCCAACTGTCAATCCCTGCTTCAACCTCCGCACCTCCAACACCGATAACCACAAACGGTACCGACTCGAAACCATCAACCCCCGAAGTCTTTACCATCCGAGAGCTCAAACGTCAAGAAAAAGAAAATCGAAAGTCAGCAACTGCTGCCGAAGAGAACATTTCGCTCGACCCCAAAGAAATCACCAAATCCGAACGTAAAGCTCTTCGGGAACAAGAACGCGCTCAGAGGGAGCAGAAAAAGAAACAAAAAGGACAAGAATCATCTCCTGCGACTGAATTCTTTGACTATAAAACCGCTCCTTCAATTCTTCATCCCCCACAAGCAGATGAGCCAACCCGGAATCACAAGCAAAGTCCTACAAATCCAAAAAAGAGACCTTTCGATCCATATTTAAAATCTTTAGATACCAAAAAGGGAGCAAAGAGACTTCATGGGGAAGGAGGGGGAAAGAGCTTCACTTTCAAGAAGTGAGTAGATGATGAAATATGGAAGGAAATGACGATGACGACAATGGAACTCATAACGAGAGACGACGTATTTTATATCATAGATTGGGGGAAGCACTGATCAAAGTAGTTGAAATGGAGTAGTGGCCGTCCACAGTCCACGTAGAACCTACTAAGGATCCCCTTCATCTTCGCGTCCAGGATATCGGATTCCCATGATGTTGAATCTGTTTCGCCTACGTTCCAACTCCCGTCTAAGACGCGCATTCTTACGGCGGTCGGGAGGTTGGTGGGAAGTGAGGATCTCATGACTGGCGAATTGGAGGGCGTTGGATATGGCGACGCTGATCACGGAGCCGAAGGCTCGCATTAGGTTTCGGGTCGATGTTGCGACGGCGCGGTCTTGGAGACGGGAGAGGGCGATGAGGGCTGAAAGAGTGTTAAAGAGAGTGAGAAGGAAAGGTTGAGGGATCCATGGCTGACTGACCTGGTTGAAGGACGAAATCGATACCTGCACCTTCGATGATCAACGTTATTACATACACGCTCATTGGCGTTGTTTGAGAGAACATGACTTTGAGTCCGGCCCCGATAATCCAGAGAACCATTCCGGCATATAAGACGGGTCCATATCTGTGTAACAGAAGTTAGGATATATGTGAAGAAAGTCAAATACTCAGGCCGGAAAAGTTCGATAGCTTTACCTATCGAGTTTCGCCATGAACGGTCCCGAAATCATTACAGCAACACTCTAGAGAAGTAAAAGAGGTATCAGAAGCGCAGCACTTTATAGTGCAGAAAATGCGCGAACATCTTAGTAGTATTAGAGGCAAGAAGTATATGTCAACTCGCCAGACGAGGTTATAGAGAGCACTTTGAATATATAAAATAGTCGTCGGCGGTTGACTGAATAGTCATGGGGAAATCATTGGGATTTTCACGAGTTGCTTTTCGACCACCACGAAGAGTATAGAGGCCAAACCACCAAGAACTAACATCGAAATGATAAGTGCACTGTGCCACGGCCAGATACTGCCTCCTGAATTGACTAGAATCTGAAGATCCCGGAAGAATTATCATAGTTAGAGAACCGAGACGGACAACTTCATTTTGGCGGGCGTATCAGGACTTACCAAGAGGAACAGCAAGCCTGTCACTGCCACAACTAGTCCGAGCCAGTCGATCTTCCGGATCTTGTCCTGCCAATTACCAACAACAGGCTTTAGGGGAAGGCTGATCCACATTACCAACACACATGTTGATGCGAAGATAGAAGGAATCCAGAAGATCCATCTCCAATTGTCATTGCCGTATTGCAAAATACCTGCGGCGATGAAAGGACCTGTACTGGACCCCAATCCGATGGCACCACTGAGCATGCCCTGATATTTTCCACGATCTCTCATGCTGACCAAATCACTGACTGTGATTTGCACCAACGAGCTGATTCCACCACCACCGACGCCACTCAAGGCACGACAAACATAAATCCATGTTGCAGATTGCGCAAACCCACAGAAAAGATCACCTACGATCAGGAATCCAACGCAGGCCAAGAGAACTGGCTTTCGGTCGAAAATATCGGACAGTCGACCATACAATACTTGGAAGGCGGTCTGACCCATCAGATACACGTTCCGGTCCATGTAACACTGTTTCCGACATTGTATGTCTTTGATATAGCTGGTAGAGCCGTAGCGACCGAATTGATATCCAGAGACGAAATGAAGTAAATGGCAGCCAAGCATAGATACGCAGACATGAGTCGGCGAAATGGTAGCCGTGACGTTTGATCATATATTTCGAGGGATTCCTTGCGTGCGACAGCCGTTGATGTTTTTGCTGCTGCCGCCGTATGTGCAGAACTAGACCCAGCAAGCTCAAACGAAGTCTGCTGGGTGGTCACGATAGGATGGACTTCAATGGATTCTTCGTCTGCTCGACGAATCTCGCCATGCAAGCCCGTATGAGACGGGGTAATCGCTTGGGATGCCATATTAACAGCCCTGGTATCTTGGTATTACTTAGAGAAAATAAAAACCGTCCAATTGCAACCTAACTTCGAGTCCGAGGTAGAATATATTCCTCGGCTACAAGGTGGAATCATAGATTCACAAACGTATTGACAAGATGGATACCTCTTCATTGAGACAGGACACAAGACTGGAAGGGTCATCATCCTTTGAGTCATCCCGAGGTCAAGGTGAATAGATATCGATCACGCTATTCTTTGACCGACAGCATTTGGGGTGTAAAGGAGCACTCGAGTACTCGGACTTGAGGGCGAACGTCATGGTTTGGTTGCGGGAAACTCCTCGTCCATCTCGGAGACATTTGATGAAGACAACAGCCTCTGTTCGCAGTGAAGTCGAGGAGTATTGAACTATTTGGACAACAGCATTGGAAACTCCTTTTCGTTGTTGTTTTTGATTGACATGATCTCGGACCAATGCAGACGTTCAGAATTGGGAGCGAAATTTATTCCAGCAATGCTTGAAATACTATTGTTTAAAGCGGCGGTCGCATCCTCCTGATTTGGCCGTAGAAATATTTCTATGCATATCGAACCACAATTGCACGACTTCCCTGGTGCAGCTAATGGTTCCTGGCAACATAACTGTTCCTGTCTGTGATGAATTCACTTGTCATTCGATGATATATTCTTCGAGTTGTCAGTCAAGCAGATATGAACCATATTCTACTCCACAATATTTCCTAGAGTGGCGATTCTCCATTTCCGAGATTTATTGATATTGATATTGACATTGTTTGTACATCCAATTCACGCCCATAGCATAATCGAGTACTGCGCGGATACTTGAACCGCATAAGCTTCGCGAATAGACGGAGAAGAGTGGAAGCAAGATTACTTCAATTGTAACGATGCCGAAAAAAGTATGTGCCATGTGTCTGTCAGTGAACATCTTCCCGATCATGAAATTTCCCCGTTTCTTCATTCCTTTCTTATTCTTCCATTTGTTGTCTCCCAAAATATTTTGGTACTTTGCTCTTCTCGGATTTGGACCTATACTTCTTAAGCACCATTGTTCACTTTCATAAGACTGACAATTACCAACTAGAAGACGAATTGGCAACCTCAGAAACTTCAAGCAGCTGCTGCAAGGAACAAGTATGGTGGTGTCCCGGGAAGTAATTCGGGTTTACAGAGCGATGATGCCGGTATATTCGTCACGTGTGATAGAGGTAGGGAAGGAAAATCAGTTGTCGAGCTTGTCGACTTGTTGGAAAAGGTAAGTCGGTTGACTGCTCATGTCGGAGACGGGAACAACGTACACTGCGTTCCTGTCATTTCTCCCCTTGGGTTGAGGTTTGTAATCTGGTCAAAATCTGGATACGAGTCTCGATAATAGCAGCGAATATCTGTTAACAACCACACAGGCTGCGATAGACCTGGGATACATAAGCGAAGAGCAAGAACCCCAGAAGTCTGATGCTGAGGATGAATTCGAAGACATTGAGGCCTCAATAGCAGCAGAGATCAAAGGTCTTAAACCAGGCAAGAAGGAAGTTGGTCAATCCAATAAATCTTATTTTCGAGCTGTACGGCTTGAAATTCCTTGCGGTATGAGTGTCCTGATTTGCTAAACACTCTCTTTTCTCCTGACCCCAGACGCTGATTTCAACTGCCACTTGGCAATTTCCTTCCCTTCCACATCCAGACATGCTAACATCAATCTATCGCAAAAGTATCTTTCATTAAAGTTCTCCCACCACTGGATCCAGTTAAATTAGTCTACCACATTTGCAAATCAGCCCTCAACAACGACCACACGGAAATTCGACGAAGTCGATATGTTAAAAGATTAACCCCTGTATCGTGTGTTAAAAAGACTCTTTCAGGTGGCTTGGAACAGATATGCGATGCTGTTCTGAAAGAACAGTTCCGAAAACCCGGGGGAAGAGCATGGAAGGTACGTTCTGTGATTTTCTTGAGGCCTAGACAGCGCATATCTAGGGACCTTTCTCTTTCAGAAATACATTGATGTTCCCATCCACCCCATCCGAAACATCCCTGGAAACTATATTCTAAATTTCCTTTCCTTTTCTTCCCTTAGCTTTATATTAACAAACCTCTGCAGTACGCGATCCGCCCGTCCGTCCGAAACAACAACCAACTCAACCGAGATATCGTAATAAAGACCATAGCCGATTATATTGCTGGCGTACCAATACCACGACTTCTATCCGAGTCCAAAGAAAGCCTCAAAACATCCTCTCCTGAAACCGAGAACCAAGACGTCATCTCGACCCAAACACCAACATCATCAACTTCAAACTCAGTCTCAAAACGCAACCCCAACCCCGAATCAGAATCTCCACCCATACCACAACACACCGTTTCCCTAAAGAATTACGATCTATTGATTCTAGTCGAAGTCTACAGGGTAAGACCAACTTCCATCCAAACCCTTTTCTCCATAACCTTTCTCATCTCTATCCCTTCCCTCGTTCTTCTTCTTCTTCTTCTCCCTCCCTTTTCAATTCCATTCCATATCATATCTGATAAAAGGAAACAGAATACAATCTCCCTCTCCACCGTAAACTCCGATTACGAAGATCTAAGAAGATTCAATTTGGCGGAAATCTGGGATTTGAGATTCGGTAGAGAAGCAAGTGGAAATGAGGACGGGGATGGGAAAAAGCGTGTTTGAGAGAAAGCGGGGTCCAAAGTATATATATACCATGGTAGATGAAATTGAGGGAGCATTCAGATGCAAGAATCTCAAGGGTCGGGATGGAGGTGGTTTCAATTCAATGTATTTGGGAAGACCAGGAAGACCAAGAAGGAAAGGACGGAAGGAAGGAAGGATATCTGAACTCCTTTCCCCCCCCCCCCCCCCAATAAAACTCTCCTATGATCTGAAAGCAAAATACAATGAAATGAAATGAGACAAAATGATAGTCCGAGACTACGTCTGATATATCGCAGTTAAGATAAGATGAATTGAGAGAGACTTGATTGATGAATGGATAGGTAAATACTCGGATAAATAGATAGATAGACATATCATGAATCGAATCGAATCCAATTGAACGAAATTAAGTCAAATCGGATGGTGAATTTTATCTTGATATCATTGATATTGATGTTGGTACATACATGAAACTTGTCCTATGATGGAGGCGACAATATACTGTAGGACATTGTGAATGTGAATGTGAATTTCAAATTTCCCAGATCTTGAGGGGGAAAAAAAACACACACACAAAGCAAATAGGTATCAATCATGTTCATTTGTCCATTTGCCCATTTGCCCATTTCAATTCGCTCGCTCATAACGCATCAATGGAAGAGATTTTCTCTTCTTCGGGCGGAGAACCCGATTTATTTTGTCTCGATATCGATCTCGAAGCTTCGACTGATCTGCCCTTTGTTTGAGTGGCTGCGACGGAGGGGGCGGCTTGATTTTGTCCCCATGGCTCATTATGTTGGCCGAGTTCTTCTTCTTCGAAATCGCCCCAGGGGACACCTGGGTGGGGATGAGATGTTATGGGTAAGCTGCAGGATTCGTCTCGCAGGATTTCTCGACGGCGGCGTTCTTCAAAGGTTTTTTGGCCGGTGGGGTCAGCTTCGAGTTCTTCGTCGGTAGGGATTTGATAGGGGTCAGGAATTGAGCGGGTCTGGGATTTACGAAATGTGGAGGTGTTGTCCAATGTGCTTCCGCTTAGGATGGTTGGGGATCGGGTGGTTTGTTTTTCTAGAGGGGCTGTTGTTGCGGTAGTGGTTGATTGCTTTCGAGGGGAGCCGAAGGCGCTCAGGCCAGGGAGATGAGATAATTTGGTTCCGACTTTTCCAACAGTCTCGCGTGCAAAGTCTGCTCGGTTGATTCTTCCATTCTGTTCCATTTCCAGTCCGTCCTTCATATCTGATTCGTTGCTGAAATGTGATGATTGTGAAGGGACATTTGACGCTGATTCGATATGATAAGACTCTCCCTGTGCCGCGGATATCGAGCCAAAACGTGACCTCCAAGACTTTTGTTTCCCTTCTCGAGTCGCTGTTGGACTAACGGAGACACTGAAGTTTCTTTGCAATCCGCCGCGATCAATACCACCTCGTCGCTGCCGACCTAAGCCAGCATCTTCACCGTCATCAAAACGAACGGTCCCGACAGACTCCATAAGACCTGCCCTCAGTTTCTCCAACGCGGTCTTGAAATCGTCCAAGATAATGGTGTCACAAAAACATTTGAAGATGAGAGCGAATTTCCAATAGGGATTGATTCCAATCGTGCTACTGAAATTAGGAACAATGCTGCTGACCACGTCGACAACGATAAATGCAACGGAGATTGCCATGCTGACAAGCATCATACCAAAACGAGGGCTGCGTCGGAAAAGGAGACCGAAAGGTATATCGTAGACATTTCGAACGACTAGGGTAAGCTTTAATGTTGTGTAGATCCACCACGGGTCTCTGTGAGCACCTATGTCTCAGTACATATTTTCGAACTACATGGCAGAGTAGAAGGATCACTGACCTGAACAGTGGCTCATATGGTCGAACCTTTATATACATGTCGCTGATATTGTTGAAATATCGGAAGTTGTTGAATATTTGGAAGATGAGGACTGGGATAGCAAGGCAGACTGTGCCTATAAACACTTTTGATTGCCACGGTTTGAGGAAGGGTTTGATCTTCATCCAAGACACCACATTGTGCAGCCAATATGAAATATACAGGAGGGCTGCCGTGGAGGAAAGATACCAGCCGTAGCCATCAAAGTTGAAGAAACAAAATGTGCCGTGCGTGAGGGCAAGTAATAACTAGTAAGACGACTTGATCAGTTCCATTCAATATCTCAGAGCCCAGGTGAAAAATACCTCAAGCAAAATCAACTTGTGCAGTATAACACCTTTCCTCATGTTTGCAACGGTTATCCCAGCCATGACGAGCAAGGCTCCCAACATAACGCCTTCGCTCCATGATTCGACGATTAGGGTCTCCTGTGGTGTATCAGGTTTTCGCCAGTCGTGGTTTAACGTTGTACGCTGTGTGTAGGACAGCAATATTGGTGCCATTGCGGATCAAAGGCCGAGAGCTTGGTAGCCCAGCCATACATCGAAGGAGAGGAACGCGGTATGCTTTATCCCATTCCCAACGTCGGTTTACTGCGAGCAGAAGCGTCTGAAAGAGAGGACAACTATCGCATCGGTACCATGGAGGGATAATGAGAGATTACAAAGGAAATGGCGCGAGATGGCCAAAGCCAAAGGGATTTATCGTCGCTTACTGTGCCACCAGTCTAGCCGTGTAGGAGCTGGAGTGAACCAAATTTTGGGCAAACTCTCCAAGGTCTCAGCCGCCTAATAGACGCATTGGCGGAGTTCTGGATGAATATCACCCAAGCGAAATGTATCCAAAAGTGGGCAAGCGGATAGGCGTTGGTCGAAAAGACGACCTATAGCCATCGGCCATTGCCAGTTTTTGCTTGTCGATCTCTGGGGCTGAAAGGGTATTTCCTTGCACGCCTCGATGACGCTGCTTGGGCTCCACACAGGCCATCGTCAACCGTCCGGGGCACATTGTCCCCTCTTGCGCTTGGTCTTACCCGCTCCAGACAAGCGGCGCAAGTGGCATCAATGGCCTAAATTTAACTAGAAAAGGTAGGTGAAGAATAATGCGCATTTTGGCGTCGAATGACGCATGAAAGAATTCGCGCGCGTGGCTTGCGTGTAGTCTAGGGCCCTGCCTTTGTCCGACTGTTTGTCGCCAAACGTCGAGATTGCTACAGTATGAATGTCGGTCAAAGAGCCCTCACGGAGACCGATCGTTTCAATGAGGCTGTGGGCGATACTCTGTACAATGTAATTGATAGACCATTCCTCAAGTGTGTAAGCATGGCGGCATATTGGGAAGCTCTCCGCCTGTCAGAATGCACCGGTGAGCATATTGTGGGGAACAAGGCCGTTACTCCTCACGGTGTGCCCCAGTGGAGGCAGTTCTGTACTCTGAGTACAACGTGGAGGGCCGGCAAAACCAGCTGGCAAGGCACACACTTGAGGGCACGATACAACCCAACTAAGCACATACAAAGGAAGTGACACCACGTGAATAAAACAAAGGGCAGAGATCATCCAAAACCTTGGTCTACTCTGTACATGCCAATAGGGTAACAATAGAATTGTGATACAGAAGTATAGAATGATCGATGGCCTATTGCCAGATTGGACGCATCAGAAAGTCGATCACTATGACTTTCGGGTTATAGAGGTGCCGGAGATTTGGCTTATAACATCACAGGGGCTGCATCATGATCCTGTGTAACACTGAGAAGCATCTCATCCGTATACGTGATGTCCGGGATCTCTTCTGCAGCATCCGTGTCTTCAAGGGACTCAACAATGGTTTGGCGCCACAGCTCCGTCAGTCGTCGGAATTCTTTGTCGTTACTGTCCATCTGCCACCACCATGCTGGCCGCATGTTCTTTTGTTCCTCATCAGATGACATGTCTTCGTGATAGAGACTGGCCTGTGCAAGTGAGAAGAATCGCTCTTCTCGCACCCCATCGATGATGTTTAATGTGGTAAGATCGAACGGGACTGCTCCTGCTTGCATGTCATTCAAGACCTTTTCCATGCCCCGGAAATCCGAGTATTGATTCCACCAATGGGCAAGCAAAGTATTGTAAAATTGTGTAGAAGAACCCAGTACGTATGACATGGGACCCCTTGAGTGCAGATTGTCAAGTAATGACAAGATCGCTGAAGAGTTCGGATATTGTCTGATTAAATGCCGCAAAACGAGTGTCATAGCCGCAGGGCAAAGAATGGACAGCACCTCCATCGGTGAGATATGCCTGGGGATTTCTATGTTCCCACCTGGTAGGCGAAGAGTACTCGGAGCCTTGAAAGCCGTCTCCTCGGCTGTAGGAGTTGAATTCGTATTACTCTTCAAATTGTTTGCTTTTTTCTTCTTGCGACCAGTCTCTTTTGAATCCTTCGGCTCCGCCTGGCTCGACTTTTGATCAGTGGGGAATGATGGCACTTGCACTTCTTGCAAAAGTGGAAATATGTGTTGGCGGCATAGTTGCAGAGATACAGCTTCCCCTTGAGCCTTGACCTGTATAGCATTTCTTAATGATTCGGCCAGCTGACCCAAAGCCTTGATGCAGATGTTTCGCACCTCAGCGCTCCTCCAACTGCGGGCTTCCGTTGTAGAATCCTCTTCGATAATTGCTTCAGGCGGGTTTCGAGATGCCGCAATTGCCTGACGCGTTCTTATTGCCATTCTTCGGAGCGCACGGGGATACGCAGAAACATCTTCCACACCGAATTCTGTCCCAGGTACGTTATGTCGTTGCTGTTGTTCCTTCTTGATAACACTAGCACCATACAGTTCGTCAAGGATCTTTAGGTAGTCGTCATTGATCAAGTAAACTTGTAGATCGAAGATAGGTCTGGTCTCGGGCTCGCCATCACTCTTTGTCTCGGAGACCGGATTTGATGCTGGCCGGCCTTGGGCTAGATTTGTGAATATTTGTCTGAAGATGGCCTTCTCAGCCTGGGTAATTGTAGAGGGGAGATTGGATATGCTCTTCGGTGGGGCTTTCGGAGCCTCTGAGCCGGGGGTCGTCGATTGTACTGACTGAGCTTTGCGTTTCAAAAAGCTCTGTTGGCGCAGAGTTTTCGATCGTGCTAAAACATTTTCAAGGCGTAAGCGAGCTTCAACATCTTCACGATGCTTGTGAAGATCATGGTCGAAGGGTTGAAAAGCTATGTCATCAGTGATGGATGAAGCAGTTGACTGCCATCGTTGGAACAGAGTCGCATGTCTTCTGCCCGGGCGTAGGAATGCTTGTATGCTTCTAGTCTCATATAGAAACGGCAATTGAGTCTCAAATAGCACTTGAGAAGCTCTGTGCCTCATGGCTTAATGGATATATTTGACGACGTTGAACAATTAAAATTCTGTCCCATTCGCAACAATATATCACTAGCTAGAAGGCAAGCCGAAACTTTTTGGACAAGCAACTTACGATTTTTTCTCCACATGCGCGTGGGTACTTTACACGCTTCGCGTCATTGAATTGGGGTGATCGGCTTATGATATGGATTGGATCACATATCACTCCGGTTTCTCCCCATTGAACCGCGTAGGACTCTAAAAATTAGCAATGGCGAAAGGGGCTCCTACAGAACTATCTGATTTCGAAAGGCAGCGTCTGGCCAACATCGCTGAGCGCGATGCGCTATTAAAGAAATTGACGCAAGAAGCCCACTCGGCAGGGTTGTATACCAAACCAGCCTCCAAAGTGGGCGCTCCGAATGGCGCTCCGAAGTCGCATAAGAGGAAACAAGCGCCTAAGAAGGAAAAGGAGGATATCACACCGAGACGAACTTCTTCTAGGTTGCGCGGCATTCAAGCAGACAGTGAAGTCGCCAAACGAAAAGCCGAGGATGAGTATGAAGCCGCTCAGCAAGTCGCAAGGGCCAAGCGACAACGGGTAAGCGGTGATCTGGCGTTAGGCGATATCCATGTTTCTGGGATGAAATGGGATGGCAATGGCAACGGCATGTTTGGGGTGGATGTGATAAACAAGGGTGTGGCAAAGCCATACGAAAGGACCTTTGGGGACGATGAGATTAAAGAGACATCAGACAAGACTCTGAGAGCGTTGAGAGAGAGAATGAGTAAGTTGGAACTATGGGATGCCTGGGAACCTAATCGTATGTACTGGCGCTCTAAATGGGAAATATATACTCACCTTCCAAGGGCTCAAAATCACTCCGGAACGCATATACAGCATGTCGTTCCATCCTACAACGTCGAAGCCATTGGTTTTTGCGGGCGACAAACTCGGTAACCTTGGGATAGTGGATGCATCTCAAAAGACAACGGATCTTGTCAAAAAGGAGGAAGAGGAGGAAGACAAGAAACCCGAGAAGCTTGCAAACATAGATCGAAATCCCGCTGATAGTGACTCCGACGAAGAAGAGGACCCAGACCCAGAGATCACCACATTGAAACCGCATGCAAGAACAATTTCTGCTATGCATACCCACCCCTCTGCGCCTCAGACTCTATACACCGCCTCCTACGACTCGAGCATCCGGGCCCTCGACCTCCAAAAATCTGTTGCTGTCGAAATTTACGCTCCAGCAGACCCTTCCGAAGATGAACCCGTTTCGGGTATCGACATGTCCGCCACGGATCCCCATGTACTATACTTTACAACCTTGAATGGTAGCTTTGGACGTCACGATACTCGAGAATCCAAGAAAGCAACCACAGAAATCTACCAATTATCCGAAAAGAAAATCGGTGGTTTCTCCCTCAACCCCTTAGCACCACATTACCTAGCCACCGCATCTCTAGACCGAACCATGAAACTCTGGGATCTTCGAAAAATCACAAAAGATCTCCCAACATTAGTGGGAGAACATGAATCCCGTCTCAGCGTATCTCACGCGGCATTCAATTCAGCAGGACAAGTTGCAACAAGTAGTTACGATGACAGCATCAAAATCCACAGTTTCGGAGTCGGTGGTACAACAGGGCAAGCTGCAATGGGGTCCTGGAAATCCGGTTTCACTTTACCAGAGACCCAAATGTCACCAGAGACTGTAATAAGACATAATTGCCAAACGGGCAGATGGGTCACTATCTTGAAACCGCAATGGCAGAGGCACCCCGCAGACGGAATCCAGAAGTTGGTAAGTTTCAATCCCCAAGAACCGTGCTTGTAAACATATGAACACGTACTCATCATTATTCTACAGGTCATCGGAAACATGAACCGCTTTGTCGATGTATATAGCGCAGATGGTACACAGTTGGCACAGCTTGGTGGTGAAGGTATCACGGCAGTACCTGCAGTTGCAGTGTGGCATCCTCATGATGAATGGATAGCTGCGGGTACGGCAAGTGGGAAATTATGTCTATGGAAGTGATAAGAGATGGAAATGATAGGATACACAGAATAACGGGTGGAGATTTGGATGTTTTCTCCTTTTGTCGTACTTGGTTAGGCTTGTTGAATATATGTTGACGATGTTACGGTGTTTCTTGATGGATTGAAATCCGGGAAATGATCAAAAGGGGTGCGCTTCGAGAATACAATACTTCTTGGATGCGAAAAGGATTGTAGGATTTGACTCAATCCGCTTAGGACGACGACAAAAGAAGTCGAAAACTTCTCGGTGGAATAAGATATATACATTTCTAGAAGTATGAACAAGTGAACATCCATCCACCCACCACACACAACACACACACACACACATCGAACCTCCCCTCCACTCCCCTTATATCAAAAATTCTTATCCCAACAAAATAAACCTACAAAGCTCTCGCCGTAGCCGGCGTCGCCCCCGGGAAGAAAGACGTCGGTACCGTCGGGATCGCGATCGAAGTCGTAATCCCCAACCCGGCCGTCAAATCCGAAGGCATATATGAAGCCGAATATCCCGACGGGGCCGCCGTGAGAGTCGAGGTCACGGTTCCATAGCTCGTGTGGGCGGAACCACCTTTCAAACAAGCACCATCGCCCCAAGCGTTGGCGCATACCTCCAATTCTTTCGATCCGGTATCTGTCCAGATGGCGAAATCGGAGACCTGGATATTCGTGCAGGGCACGGCGCCGGGACAAATAACTTTGACGGGACCGCGGGCGGCACCGTTGGAGCAGTCGCCTTTCCAGTTGGAGAGCGTGATGCTGTTGTAGTATATTCCGGAGCCGGAGGCGGTGGATTCGTCGCTCCAAGCGCTGTCGAGGTCGAACGAATAGGCGTTGGAGTGGCCGATGAAGTTGGAGAGGGTGATTTGGGTGACGTTGCCGTCGCCGCCGTTGGATTTGATCATGAACATTTGGGTGGAGTTGACGGTGTAGATATTTTTGTATTCGACCTTGTAGATGTCTGATGGACGGGTTAGTGGGTTGTTGGTGGTGATCGGGATCGTAAAAGGGGGTATGAGAGACTGGACAAAGAAGTACGTGGTCAGAACTTACTTGTGTCGGTAGCAAGGGATCCAATCGCGGATCCCCCTGACCAATTGCAGTACACGCTCTCGACGAGGATATGGTTTGATGGGTTCTTGACGGTCACACACTGATGTTCAACCGTTAAGTCTTGTCAATAGTCAGGCTGGAGAGACATACCTCGTCTTTGTTGGTGACCTCAACATCATGGACCCACAGATTGAATCCCCAGAGGTCAATGCCATCAAGTCCACCTTCATTACCACCTCGGACTATGGTGTTATACACTACGCCAGATTCGCAAGTGTCAAGAGTCAAATGGAAAGCGGGAGAGTCGACCAATGCAATGTCGTGGATGGCGAAGTTCGTAACGTCGTATAAACGCAGCAAACGAGGGCCGTACTCGCCGTTTTCGTGGAATTGGTATCCATACCCTTGCATGGCACCTTTTCCGTTGCTGCTGTAAAGCTCAAAATCGGTCGAGTGTTCGATGTATATCATGTTGCCACTGCTCGTCCCAGTACGAATGATTGTACCTTCTAGGTTGATTGCCCATGCGCTTCCTCCGTTCAATGTGACCCATGTTGCCATCGCGAAAGTTCCGGAAGGAATATTTACAACACCTCCTGATTTGCAGGCATTGAATGCGTCAAGCAATGCTGGGCCAAAATCCGTTGCTCCATCTGCTACTCCACCATAGTCAGTCACGTCACAGACTTTGGTCCCCCATTTGGTGGCAGCAGTTGTGAGCGGTCCCATGGGATAGTCGGATGAATCTGCCAATTGGGCCCATGTAGCTTGGAAGACCGTTGCGGTCAAAAGAAGAAAGAGATTAAAGAACATGTTGATTGAGTAGCACTGGCTACAAAATTTCATGGAGAAAAAGAGTGGCGCAGAAGACAGAAAGAAAGACGGAGGCAGGACTCAAGAATAAAAGAAGATACAAGTTGGGAAATTAATCAACGCTTGAATAGAGAAAAGGGTACCAGATCGATCACACCGACCCGGTGATCTGTTGACATTGCAGAGTCCATATGGAACGCGATATCATTTTAGCAAAACGTCGGCCGAAAGGGAACTTCATTTCCACAAGTAGGAAACAGCCCTAGAACACCTCATATCTTCATCGGTCTCCTGGGCCAATTTACCCCACAACTGACGCAGGACCATGTAACTCATCCGCCAGATTCTCGCTTTCCTCGTCTGGTTGATTATCCGAAACTCGGGACTGAAAGTTTAGTTCCGTGAAAGAACGACATTAACCTCTCAGCCAGGAACCCCTAGAGCCAATTTTGTGCTTGACGGTGAAATCAAGCACTTGAGTACCGGCATACCACATGGATGATGGCCACAGACATGCGGAGTATGGTGGCCGTGTTGGCCTAGTCATAGTAGACCACAGAATTTCAGGGTTCGATATTATTGCATATCAACTGATATTCCTAAAAGGCCATTTCCGTGATCGTGTCGGGAAAAGTCAGGGGAAACCCCTGCAGGTCTAAAATGAGACAACTATGGCATGAAACGATGTTTAGAACTGGAAGCGAAACATCAAGGCTCATCCATTGGTGGGTCTTCTCATGCTGTGAAATAAAGGATCTGGTCAAGACCCTGGCCAAATCAAATTGACTTGAGAATCTTGTACCTCGGTCAAATGATTTAGGATAGGATACAGAATTTCTGATAGATATAAGCAATGATTCTGTTGTGCTGTGCAGATGAAGCGAATGTGACCATTCCCCGCGTCGATCAGCCAAGCTTTGGCTATTACCAAGTGGCCATTTCCATGAATCGGAATGCGCTGTCCAGAGACCAGCCTTTCACGGCACCCTTTGCAAACTCGTGATGATAAGTTGTTCTTTATACAAACCCTCTTTATAAAATGACCGTCCACATTAGCAATCGAGATGTCTTGTCTCTGCACCAGCAGACAGGCTCATCCGCTTGATGATAAAACGCTGAAGAGGCATAGAGATCTCCTCACGGTTCCGAAGTTTTCGCATGAGGACTCTAGAGAGGATAATTGAGCTTCACATCTTCACGAGAAGATATCCAACCATAGTTGTATCCACCTAACACGAGTGAAGAATTATCGAAGTCTTGAACAGTCGAAGTAATGGCGGTATCATGAGTTTCCGAACGTCATCCCGGTCCAACTGTAGTTTGCGGTCAGTGATGTCAGAATCATGTCTGTGAGAGTATAAATCTACAGTCCAATGCATATACCATCCCAATGAAGTTTGCTGTACGTTGCCTCTGGTTTGGAGGGCACAAAGCTGACCATAATCTCGCGAACGTTGTTTATTTCCTACTGTACCTTCACGATACGTTTCCAAACCTGCGTCCTATCTGATCAGAAACACCCCAGGAAATTCATGTGTCTAATGTTTCCTTTATATCAATCCCTCTCTATATCCTCAAGATGTCTCATCCTAGACATAATCCCAATGTCCGGCTGGATATGGTCAAGCACCAAGATCCCAACCTTTTCGCCGACGAATAAGAAACTTTTCAGAACGGCCTTCACTATTCCGAGCGGCCTTGCTTCACCTTCGACACCACGATATGGGAAGAGCAAGCATGTTCCCAACTCTCTTCGGAAGCAAAGGGCTACGTCTACGGCTCTGCCGGTCAACGAGAGACCCATAACAAGACCCTCGTCGTCTTCCGCAAATGGTCCATTATCCCAATACGCTTGATCAGCACCACGAAACCCTTCTCGGACACGAGCGTAACCATATTCAAAAGCACAAAAGCCGAGATTCGCCTTCCTCATCCCATAGCCATAGCTCTTGTGGGCGTCCAACGAATCTTCCACCTTGATGGCGAAAAAGCCGTCGCTCGAGCTGCCGCAGCCGAACAGATCCCCTATATCATGAGCACAGCATCCAGCACCTCGATCGAAGACGCAGCCCGAGCCTCTGGCCTCGACTCTCAGCGCTGGTTCCAACTCGATTAGCCCTCTAACAAACACAACGACATCATTGCATCCATTCTCCACCGCACCAAATCTTCCGGTTCCACCACCTCTTCGTGACTCTCGACACTTACATTCTCAGCTGGTCTCCCTCCAGCATGGACAGCGGCTACAACCCATTCCTTCGGGCCGATAGAATCGGGGTTGAAATCTGCTTTATCGACCCATGCTTCCAACCGCATTCCTGTTCCAAACACAACGGTAAAGAAATCCTCGAAGACCTCTCCGCCGCAGCCGCCGAATGGACACGAATCATCTTCTCCGCCGTCTCCCACAGCTGGGAAGACCTCTCTTTCCTGCACAAACACTGGGCCGGCCCCATAATCCTCAAGGGAACCCAATCCCCTCAAGACGCCTTCCACGCCTCCTCCCTACCCTACATCACTGGCATTGTCGTCTCCAACCACAGCGGCCGCCAACAAGACGGCGGTCCCTCCTCTCTCGCGATGCTCCCATGCATCATGTCCGCCCTGACACCCGCCATGCAGAACCGAACCTTCGAAGTCTTTTTCGATTCCGGCATCCATTGTGGCGCTGATATCGCGAAGCTGATGGCGTTAGGTGCTTCGATGTGTTTTGTAGGCAGACCGTATGTCTATGGACTAGTCCTTGGAGGTGAAGACGGCGTGAAACATGTTCCGAGGGGTTTGGTAGGTGAATTGAGTCTGAATTTGCATTTGTCTGGGATCGAAAGCGCGGCGAAAAGAAGTTTTGATCAGGGAGGACGAGTTGTAAGTGACGGAGAGATTTCGGATAGAAAAGGTGACTGAACGAATCAAAAGCATTCTTAGAATATTTTGTCTTTTGGTCTACAATAGAGATAACACGGTATAGAGTAGAATTGAAATTTACAAATGAAATAATAACAAATTGTTGAAGAGGTCTGAAAATTCGCTACTTGGATATCAATCTACCGTACCCAATCAGCCATGGAACTCGTAGCCAACCTATCTTACCGCATATACATGCCCATCTCACATCATCGATTAATCAAAATCCAAACTTACTCCCAATAGCCCCGAGGACCATCTGTCTCTTTTGTTTGGCGACGTATTTATTAACGTCATCGGCCCAGCCTTGACTATTTTCCTCTGCTTTTGACATCGTATCGCCGGCAATTCCGAGTCTTTCTGTTCTCTCCTGAACTTGACGTTGCATGTACGCCCAGTAACCTTCTTGGCTTTGTTGTTGTTCTCGAATGCTCATTGTGGTACCACGACGGGAGGGACCGGCGAGATCAGGAGAGGAGCTACTGCCTTGACGGTTGGATTGGCGTTCTACTTCGGCAGCGGCACGCATTTCTTCGATCATACGTTTGGATGGTGGACGGTCAGGCCCACCGATGAGGATGTCCAGATCTGCAGGAGTTATGTATTGAGTACCCGATATCCATTGTAAGTTACTTATGGTTGGTCGAGGTGGGACTTTGGCTTGTGGGTTATAGAGTTGATCACCCGTGTTCCATGGTTCGATTCCAGTACCCCAGATGTTCATGATAGCCATCTCAGACGGTCCAGTCGGAGCGATGATGTCGCCCGTTGGGCTGATAATAGCAGAGGAGAATTGGCGAGGGTCCAATTTTAGTCCCACGGAGACGTGGCCGATTTCTTTCAGACTGGGTATTGAGAAAGCTCGTACAGTACCGTCACCGAACACGCCTACGACAGCGGATCCTTGATCTTCATAACGCGACACAGCTGCAGAATAGCATATTATGTCGTCAAAAGTCTTATGAGCACCCTTCGATGTTGCAGGTTTAAAAATGCGCATACTTGATGCTGTAACAGCAATCAACGCACCCTGGATAAAATGTCCATGTTGAAGTCCTCCAACCGCTGCTTGAGATGCAAATGCAGGGTTTCCAGTGGACGCCTCAATTGGGTGCAGGGCGATGACCGGACTTGGAACAGAATCGGCTGTGGGCGACAACCCGGCAAAGGAAGCACTAAATGTTCCATTTCTTGCCGGAAGGATCTTGAATGTAAGAACAGAGCCTGACTTGGTTCCAACGAAGAGAGCGATTGAGGAATAGTCTTTGAAACATCAGCCAAGTAAATCCCAAAATGCTGGATAAGCTTACCTTCATCTTCCAGGGTGAAGACTCCAAATTCCAAACAGGTTGGATGATCATCTTGCACTGGAGTTTGGCTGTTACTTCGAATTATGCTACCTCTCTTGCTCTTTGGGACAAAGTCACTCGTAGACGCAGTGTGAATGAGAGCGGGACCCCGTAAATCTACTATCGCAATACTACCATTTCCATAGCCAACAGCAACAAAGCCGACATCGCTATGCCTGAGGGCAGTGACCGGCCCCCTTCGCTCATCTAAAAGCGTGAGCGGCAGAAAGCCCTCTTTTAGGCCTGGATCAGCTCGACTGGAGATGTTGGTCAAGCGCCCAGGGCCTTCATTCGGTTCGGCTGGTAAGTCTCTTCCCGGATGACGATTTGTATTCCATCTGAAAATGGCTACTTCACCTGAAAGCAACCCCACTGATAGCTCCCCCGATGCCCCTGACATTGACATATTCGATACTTGAATATCTTCAAACCGACCAATTGCTCGAGCGAGATCGACCTGTACGATGCCCTCATTCTCTATCTCATCCCCATGGCCAGCGTCCCAGACACGTACAGTCCCATCGGCATGTGCAGTTTGAACGATGTTACGAGATTCGAATCGCTTCAACGGTCTTTTCTGTTCTGCACCACCTAACAAGAATTGCGGGCCACGTTGTCTGTTTTCTCGCATTCCCATCCACCTCACGCGATCAACATAGGCAAGTGATGTGTTTGTGACGAAAGGATGAACATATGTTAACGAAATATGCAGCTGATTTGTTGGCGAGATCGGATGACCAGATGGGAAGCTCATTGTTATAAGCTCACCTGAGGACAACAGAGTAACCGTAGCAATGGGATCATGGGAACCAGCAAAGTGAGGAGAAGAACGAGGAATGAGAAGGAAATCGACGACTTGCGCTTTTGGGGGAGTTGGTAGAATGTGCTGCCTTTTTGGATTCTGAAAGTGTGACGATAGTATTTGCCACGAGCTTGTCTGATAGTTTGGAGTGAGGCCAAGGTCCATGAACGTTAGCCCATTTCCTGAGGTAGCCGTTGGACTTCCTCCTGCTATCAGCAGCCCTGTGTCATCCGGATTCTCTTTCGAGCACCAGGAAATTCTGGTATATGGGTCCCCCATGCCTGATGACTGCATGGAGCTGCGTTTGTTTGCTGTCCCACCGCTTGGAACGTTGATGTGGGTATCCTGCAAAGTCCTCGCTTCAACAACTCTGCCGTCTTTGGGATCCCAGAAAACGAGACTGGCGTCATCATGTGCTGTTAGTATGAACGTGCCCGTAGGATGCCATGTAGCCTGAGTCAAACGCGGATGCCTGATTTCACTGACAGCGGCCGGATTTGCAGCTCCTCCTGGGGCTCCCCTAGGTACCTCGTAGCGGAAGAATTTCTGCGCTTTGTTCTGTTTAAACGAGAATATGACTGCACCTTCAGGGTAGCCAACGAGAAGGGTCCCAATATCCCTCGGGTGGAACTCCAAAGTAATGACAGGCATTATTCGTGCCCTTGGGTTCATCTGCATCCACAGGTTTGGTATTCGAAAGGCTGTCAATTGCAACCTGTCGAGATCGTATGCAACAATGTCCCCATTTTGCAAGCCTATCATCGCATAATCTAGATTTGGGTCGGTCGTCAAAGATGTTATTTGTCCTGGAGGCGCATAGCTCGCTAAAATTTTGTTCTCCTCCAAGGAGAAGATACATATATCGTTCTTCGAATCGACACTTATGAGCTTGTTGCCGCAAAATCGGAGGTTTCGGATTGACGATTTTCGAGGGCCGGAATAGGTCACCGTTACCCTCCTTCCGCCGTATATGTATATTTGTCCACTTCCATATTGAGATTCCGAAGTTCCCACTGCTAGAAGCGACTGTACGGGGTCGTATGCGAGCGCCGAGATTTGAGAGTTGACGCCGTAGCGGGCAAACTAATCATATCATCATTAGCTCCAGTGTTCACTTGAAACATTACACATGTGAGGTCAAGCCCTATATATATACATAGGCCTGTACCGACCGTGTAACTCGTTGTGAATATGAACTTACATCGTCGAGGATGAAGGCATCAGGGTGGATACCGGTCGAGAGATCATTCTGTATGCCTGCCTGCTTTCCACGGATGAATTGTGCCATAGTTATGATAAGAGGCGCATCCTAGATCACCATCATCTGACAGAAACTCTTCGCAACCTGGCAATGTCGGAATGAACTGAATCCCTGCGCTGAGAGTATGTGGATTCAGGTACGCAACGTTGCGGGGCAATGGTTCAATTCCGCCCGCTTTACAAAGAGGTTTGATTCAACGTCACATCCCTGAACAGGGATCATTTACATATCGTTAGTCTTACATCTACACAAGATATTTGGTATCGTTCGACCAGATGGCTCGTATTTTGCATTCAACTACGGCTTCATTTACCAGGAAAACTCCTCTCAATAGGCCCGGACGGGGTTGTAAGGGACGGGCCAAGTCTTTAGAAGACAGACATTTAAATACAGAATATTGTTTTAGTTTGGAGCCATGGATGCAGTACATAGAATCAGAAAAGGATTCATATGAACCGACTCTGTGTTGTGATCTACTCATCTCGCGTGAAGACTCCCAAGGTCTATGGACAGCGAATCAGAAGGAGCCGCCAGGGCGGAGAGAGCCATCGGACAGGATTGCTCAAGCACTTCCCAGGTCTTCCACTTCGTTCCAGCTCGGCTGCTTTCCTTTGAAGCAGTCTGTCTCTCAATGGTCGCTTCTTGTCTTTGCCCGTTCCCTCCTTCTTTTGCAATATGTTGCCATGTCGATCAACTCATCCAGAAACTTCCAACCGAATGCTGGAGACCCAATGTTTTCCGTTCATGTCTCCGACCCATTCATCACCTGCGGTTCCTCCCGTTTCAGAAAGCTCATTTGACATCGAGGAATCCACCTCCTTCAAAGACATTGCAAGTCCAATCAATCCGCCACCACAGCTAGGCATAGCACTTCGGCCTTGCTAAAGTCCACATTGCTTAGCCAGCAACTTCAGATGTTCCTCGCACTCTTCCGGCTGTTCAAAGACTTTCCAATTATCTGATGGAATACCATCGAATGCCTTGCAGAATCTTTCGTCTTTATTCTTTTCTTCCATGTTCGGTATGTTCGTCACTTTACGAATAAAGATTGCTTGAATGAATCCTTCATATTTTCGATAGATCTCCGCGTAAGCTTCCGGGTCGGATTGAGTACTGTCACCGACACAGATAAATCTGCGCTTAGGAAGCCATTTATGAATTTTCTGTATGCGGTTGACTTTATACGCTTGGACGCCCTGAGTCAAGGATTTCAAGACACCGCCAATATTTTGCCAGGAGTTGTCGCGAAGAATCAAAGTCCCGGGAGGATAGTACTCGGCTAGGAACTGGTTAAGAAATGGATATAGGTTATACGGAGATGCGGACAGATAAAACCAGGCTGGATTAAAGAGTTGCTTGATATTGGTGTATAGAGAAGGCATGCCCTCGATGACTTGGTACGGCTCGCAGAATGTGGTTCGAAGGATGCCTTCCGGTTGCGAGGTTTGAGTGAACTTTATGGAATCGTCAATGTCAGAAATTACTCCCCATCCTTCCGGTCCCACGAAATGTGTTTTTCCTTTTACAGGAGAATTCCAAGCGGGAGCAACTGTCTCGATGGCGGTACCATCTTGATCATCACTGCCACCAGTAATAATGATCTGACTACTGATGCCGTTGGGACCAGATGGCCCAAGCTCTCGAGTTTGAGGGTGATCAGCGTCCGTTGGTATTTTGATCACGATTGTGCGAGCTGGAGCGATTGCGGCACAGAAGGGTTGCAGACGCTCTGCGATCAAGGCAGTGACTTGCTTGTTCTGCCCGGCCTTACCATCAATCCCAAGAGCATCTGCAATCGCCGCAACCTGTTTGCTGATATCCTTGCGATTCTGACCAAAGTAACAAGCGACAAATTCGGCCTGCCATGGATGGAGTTTATGACGGTCCGACGTGATGGGACGGTACGCAGTGTTGTCAAGGAGCCAAATGGTATGGTCCTTTGGACGCGCCTTCTTGTAGAAAGGATTCTTGTTGCCCAGCAGGGACGTCAGCTTATCTATGAGACTCATCTCTTGATAAGGTGTCCATATTTGCGGTAGACTGGCCTCAAAATCGTGGAAATTGCCGGCTTTTCTAGTTTGTACTTCTAAAGACGTTTCCTCTACGGCCTGTGTCGCCTTTCCCATAGCTAACGGCCACGACATGGTGGATGACCGATGATATGGAATGACCTCTTCAAGTGAGTGCGACAGGTGAGCAGAGAAGGAGAGCCAAGCTATGCGTGGCGAAAGCACTATCTCATGATCGTACTGATATAGCAAAGGAGCGGCTCAAGGTACAAAGGAGAAGAAGGACAGAGACAGGGAAAGAAAGGGTTAACTGTAACGGCTATACTAGCCTGGTGACATAAGGAAGGAACAAACACAAAATCAACACCCCCGAATTAGCTCTCAGTATCACGCGAAATTCAGCCATACGCATTTGTTGGCCGATCGAAACTTTGCTGAGTACTTGGCTCGGCAACCAGAAGAGGGAGGAAATACATCACTTTGGAAGCTCGAGTGATGATGGCACCAAACCGACGGACGTTGGATTCTGTGATTTAAATTGTACGCCCAACCAACCGTAGATCATGCCTACATGCTCCGTTGCTCTACAGCAGATGCCACGCTGCCAATAAGCTATCATGATGAAGGCGTTGGCATGGGACATTCCTGACGTAAATAGCGATCACTCATCCGAACGGAAGGATTTCGGCTGCTTCACCGCAGAGAGACAGGCCAGTCGTTTTCCTGACACATACTTGATGTCAGCGGGATAGGCGATCAGGTGGTATAGATGGGACCATTCATCTTGCTTTTCCCCTTTCCGTGTTTGGTTGTCGATGGTCTTGATCCATTCGTCCAACCTAATCCCTTCCTCTGAGAGGGCCGTGCGGGACGTGGCGTGCAGCCTTCCCTGCCGTCGATCACATGTGGTCAAAACCAAGACCCAACTCCAACCTTCAATTCAGCTGGGAGACACTTTGCTGTAAAAGGCATACGCCGTGCATGAACCTCAATCAACCCCTCAAGATGTTTAGACAGGGGAAAGTGGAAAAGGGAAGGTGGAGGAAAAGAACGAGTGGGTTAATTCATGTCAAACTTCCAAGCTGAACAAACTGGCTTGAAGTGTTCAGCGCAAAGCCAAAACATATCCATTTGAGTAATACCTGTAAGCGATGTTCCTGTGCTCTGAGCAATGTTTCGTGGAGGCTGTGTTTCTTCAACAGCGGCTTTACCTAGTCGTCGATGCGACCCACTTCTATGCTGGTTAGTGAGTATTGTGCAAAAGCCCCCATGTCGACTCTAATTAATTACTCTGTAAGTTAGTTACTGTACCAAGTTGACTCCAAGCCACAATCTTCTTGCTATAGTAATTACGCCTACACTTCGTCACACGTGATCCGCGGAACTACGTACCCTGGATGTGAACAAATATGATAATGTTATAATGGGTATCATGGGTATTTACAGAATGATGGAGCGATCCAATGCCATCACAAATGCAAAAAGAGAAACCCTTGTGATGCTGCTTGGGCCCATCGGTGATCATGTTGCCCGGAAGCTTTCTCATCAGCGTCTGAGCCACTTCGCCAACTTAATCACTATCGCTTTCGCTGCTGTCATCCGATGTTTCTTCGGAGCCTGGATCGGATTCAGAGGACGAGTCTGACTCGGAGTCTGAGGTTGTTTCCGAGTCTGAATCGCTTTCGGTCGTCCTTGTATCATGGGGTGAGGTGCTTGTGCTCTTCGCGGTTGCCGTGGATTCGGTCTCATCATCACTAGTATCACTCTCAGATTCGGAGCTACTGCTGCTGTCAGAAAGGTCTACTGTCGCAGTACGTGTCTTGCTTCTTCTCTTTTTCACGCCTTGGCTGCCTGTAGATATTTCGTGGGAACTTGGCAGTCGTTTTGACTCGCCCTTCAGATTGCTCGCAGGATCAGAATCACCATTTATAGAGGCTTTCATCTGCGTGTCCACACCCACCGACCACAGAATGATTTCTGCTCTTCGTCTTCTAGCGAGCAGTCTCTGCCGATCAGGGTCTGGCTCCTCCGCCTCTTGCTTTTCTAAATCGTCCAGAAATTGCTCGTGGTTTCTCTTGAACCTCTTCCTAGCTTCCGCTCTATAGGCGTCTCGGGTCGCAGGATCGTCCATGGACTGAGAAGCCTGACTTGTAGAAGCTAAATGGTCGTCGACGTTTGAGACTTCCTCCGTCGCTCCTTGCGCCAATCTGCTTTTCGCTGACTCTCCCCGTAGGCCACCGAGGTAGGTCGCCAGTGCCTTATCATATGAGCTTGGTAGGTCTGCGGTGGAGAAAATGTGTTTCAAAAGCCAAGTCTCTTTGTTCTTATTGAACTTCCAAGTGTCGCGAGACTCATGATATTGACTCAGGTATTGTAGAGCCGAGTGAGGCTTTTCTGAATTAGTGGACTTGGTCTTCTTTATTTTACCAGCCTTCTTCGGTTTCTTCGGTTGCGCAGGCGTGTCTGCTGAGTTTGAAGATGTTCGAGCTAAGAGGTCGAGATCGGCGGGGCTGATACTGACTGCTGTATCGCCGTCTTCTGTCTTTGTTTCTGCAGCAAAACTCACTCGCTTTTTCTTGCTCTGGGACTGCTTTTTCAGCGCCGAAGGAGACTTGCTCGGCACGCCGTCGCTGGGTGTAGAGTCTGGGTCTGGGGAGCTGAGCTTTCGTTTCTTTGCAACAGAATGGCTCGTATTTCTCTCGATATTGTCCGCATTATATCCGGGAGATGTAACATGAAGAGCATCACTAATAGGACTTCGTTCGTCAATACTGTCTTCGGCGGATTTAAGTTTTAGTCCAAGTCGTTTCCAAGCTGGCAATCGTTGCGCAGTAGTTCCCAAAGGGAGTTGGCCGTTGGCACCATTTTCTGGACCCCGAGACATCGTCGCCCTCCGAATTGAGCAACTTCAAATCCTGGGACACTCCAAGCTAATCAAGAAGCTATAGATCACATGAAATTCAAGTTCAAAAGATCTCAATGCGGAATATAATTCTGTTGATCATTTCCTATTTTGCTTGATCTCCAATTTTGCGGAACGGAGAAACTGCGACGCCTAAATTGAGCTTGTAACTGGAGCTTTCTAGGCGATTATGAACTACGCGTTGCAGCTTGGAACGATCGCAACAATCATAACTTACCTACCTCCCTACATCTTGACTACATTCAATCTTACAGAAGCATCTTCTCCGTTATAGAATCAAGATCAAACTGATACTATTCGTCGTACCGTTCGCAAGCGTCAAAGTACCCTCCATTCTCTCTTCAACATGTCTGGTAAATGAAGTCCTCACCCTATGGCATGCGACATTGAAACCTAACATCATCGCAAATAGGCAGTGCAGGCTACGACAGACATATTACAATCTTCTCAGATCAAGGACGTCTGTATCAAGTTGGTCAGTTCCCCTCTCATGATTTTCCTATCGACCGCTTCTGCTACGGTTATATTTGGATGGAACCGCTGTCCTCGTTTCAAGACACGAATGGCACCACTGACTTCTTTGTCGAACAGAATATGCATTCAAGGCTATAACCGCAGCAAATATCACATCGGTTGGTGTTAAGGGGAAGAATTGCGCTGTTGTCCTGTCTCAGAAGAAAGTGCCAGTATGTCTGGTCCTGCCCTTTAGTACTCCGCATGCTCACTTTTATCAAGGATAAATTGATCGACCCCAGCTCTGTCTCACACATTTTCCAGCTTTCTCCATCTGTTGGATGTGTGATGACAGGATCGATAGCTGATGCGCGAGCTGCAGTCGACCGTGCAAGAGGAGAGGCTGGCGAATTTCGTTACAAGTATGGATACGAGATGCCATGTGATGTCCTGGCAAAGCGACTGGCCAACATCAACCAAGTATATACACAGCGGGTATGATATAACCCCATCAAACTCAAGCCACATGCTGATGGTGGCTGATTTCTTTTAATAGGCATATATGAGACCCTTGGGTGTGGCAACAACATTGATCTCTTTGGACGATGAATACGGAACACAACTCTACAAATGTGACCCTGCCGGATACTATGTGGGTTACAAGGCAACAGCATCAGGACCAAAACAACAGGAAGCCCTCAACCACCTCGAAAAGCGACTAAAGAACAAGGATTACGCACCAGGGTCTTGGAAGGATGTGGTCGAACTTGGTATCAGCACCTTAAGTACAGTACTTAGTGTTGATTTCAAGAAGGGCGAGTTGGAGGTCGGTATCGTTGGTGGACCCAAAGCGGATGGTACGGAGGGAATCAATCCAGGATTCAGTACTCTTACAGAAGACCAGATCGATGAGAGACTGCAAGCCATTAGTGAGAAAGACTAAAATCGTGGACTCTTATGACAAAGTTTAGGGGATCTTCTGCATGGCTTATTTTGTACTAAATCTTCCTATCGTCTCTTGCATGCACAGCATGGGTGGTGTTAAAGGCGAATGGATGTACCAACTCGGTAGTTGTGTTCGAACAAGAGTGGTAGAGAACTCAAACGAGGGAGCAGAAGAGCTTGGTAATGATGATGCGCTTGTTTGACTCCATGTCGTGTACAGTACTCAGAATGCGGATCCTCCCTACGTTCGACTATGTCGGACGCTCATTTAGTAGCATAGGCTTAGGCTGCCTTTACTCTTTACGGTTCATGCATCGGGGTACCCGAAAGGATTGAAATTGCCCATGGCAGACTGGCCGGCGCATAGATTTTCCACGCCGATATTCCTATCATACCCTTCTCAAGAGTCGCCAGAAGCATTACACCCACTTGGATTTCCATCCCCCCACTACATTGTCTCCTTATGAATTGCATATCGATATGTATCGTTCATGTCGAGGTATGTAATTTGTGATCATGCAGGAATGTATATAATTGGCATCATCGCAATTCGTTCCTTACTCAGCCCAGTATTCCGCCGCGTCTGAGGATGGGATGTCATGCATCAACGTTTCGGAGACAAGCCATGGCATCATCGGGCAATACGCTCATCCACGGACTTTCCTTCCACCATGGCGTTCGGCCTCTACCATGGTCAGAAACTCGAAGCAAATCAATCTTGGTGTTCGTCTACAACTGACATCTAAGCGAAGAGTCCCGCAAAGCCTCACAGGGCTATAGCTCTTGCCTCGAAACGGAAGGGTGATGCTTGATCCTAGGGTCAAATCGGTCAAGCGAGTTATGTGGCTTGTGCTGCCCTTCCAATCATTGCTATTCATGGGGGTTCAGCTGGACAGGAACAGCGATCCACGCCCGAGAACGTGGTTCGAGATTATCAGCTCCTCCGGGTAGCGTGGTCGGTCATTCCCTTTCGGGGACAGTGGCTAATGTGGTTTTTGCCTAAGAGGCAGAATTGTTAGGCCTTGATCGGTTATACTTCTCTCCAATTGTCGTCAACTCCATCGGTTCTATCTTGACTTAGGTCAAATTGCTGAGAGATTCCGATACCAGACACGTTCGACGCAGACCCTAGCCGTCAAGAATGTTGTGCTTAAGGCTGTTGGCCGATCCACCTGATTGTGATAGTCGGCCATAGTTTGTCGTTGTGGCTTTCAATCACCTGCTGACATTTTTCATCTTTCCACCATTGAACGTCGTCGAAATGCTGCGCCGTTTTTGGCTGCAAGGTAAACGGGCAATATGTCACGACTTGCTGATTCTCCATAGCGTCCAACATTAGTTCTGGTTCGCTTCTTTTCCAGCTCATCTGTGTCTTTCTGTCTGTCTCCGTCATTTGACTTGCCCTTCAGATCAGACCTGTCCAGCTGCAATATGCACTTCTCGTGGGTTTCTCGTCAATCGCACCGGCCCGTAGCCTCTTGATTGGAACCGCGATATGCATTCCAAGTGGCCAATGAGTAGCCAGCCACGCGAGATAGTGTCATTCATTTGGTTATCCCATTGGCATGGGGTATCCAGCTGGGAGTAGTGTCCACGTTGATCTTTGACCTCAAAGTTCCTTAAAAGCTCCCAAACGCCACTTGAGGCGAAGATCGACATCGCCATTATAGGAGCTGTCCATTTAAGCAAACGTCTGTGTACACCAGCGGAGCCGCATCTTGTTCGAACTTCCCAAGTTGAGGTTCAGATTTCCCCCAAGGTCATCCCTCTACTGAGCCTCCTTGTCGCTAGACATCATGTCGGACGGTCGTATGTACCTACCTTACTCAAACCTTCCTGCTTGAGTCGACACATTGAACTGATATGAACTAACATTCTGTCTCTAGTTAACGAAGCGCGGTCATTGCGAATTCTAGAAATCATGAATGACTTCCGCACTCTACAGTTACACATCTCCTCGCATTTGCAAAGACCGCAGGCGAGAGTTCCAGACAATAACGCAATATATGAAGAAGGATATGTTGTATTACGGCAATGCAGTGCAGATGCCCAGGCCATACTTGCTACCCATTTCAATCCGGGAAGTTTGGGCCTACAGAATAGTGACTTTGGGGAAGGTGAAGTACAGAAAGCAACACTACAGAGGTACGAATGAATTATGGAGGATTATGGTCCCTTCCCAGGCTGATGGTCATAGAATCATCCTTGATGCATCTACGAGGCGTTTTCAAGCCCATAAGATTTACTTGCGTGCATCAGCTGCTGTAAGATGGTGTTCAAGAAGAGAACAGATTCTGAGAGGCGAAAAACCAAATGGCCGTCACCAGACTGCATTACGAAGGAGTGATGTAACTCTACGGGAGGTAAGTAAAAGCATGGCAGCGGCGACAATTTCCAGTCTTTGAGAAACATCAACGGACTCGCTAACAATTTACTAGGAGCTCTCCGCGATCACTGATGCGTATGTGGTTGGAGACCTTCGAAATGCAGATCGTCGAGCAGGCCACTGGCTGGCCGAGGACCCAGAGCTCGACCGAATCCTCTCCTGGATCCGGATACAACGATGATCTCCTCAAAACACCGAGACTTGTAATCATATCAACCTACCAATTTTGAACGAATATACCCCTGAATTACTTTATAGCAATGAAGCTAGGCGTCATCTCGGATTCTTCACATTTCATATGTTCTATACTCTCTTTTTAACGAAAGGAATGCGGAATGTTTTATGGGAAAACATGAGAATACACGAACGAATTAAACGCTCATTCATCGAAAACACAAAAACAAAAGCATGACAATTCTCCGGTCACTTATGGAAAAAGCATAGCGCAACAATGACAAGCGATCTTTTCGTCAGGGTCAGGCACCCATTCGTGCTGGGAAAATTCTCCTGGATCAAGCAAGCCTTGACATAATGTCATATCATAACTCTCAAAACCACTGCTGTCATCACCACTTACCCTATTTCTTTTCTCACCGTCAACAACACCAACACCCACATCCGCCAACGCACGTGTCCAAAAAAGAATCATGGACCCGTGGAACAATTCAACCTTCAGAAAGAATACTTCAAGAGAAGCAATTACGTTCTCCCCCACCCGGCAGGACCAATTTCCCAAATCACAGAAGACAAGGATTAGACCCCAAAAAGTCAGGAACTTTTTTCGCCCAGGTAGCAAGAAGGAAACGAGAAAACACTATATTCTTTTGTCCAGCTCTGGAAGTTGGTCAGCTGGACTGGCTCTTGCTGGCAGGGCTAGCAAGAAGCATTTCAAGAGTGAAAAACCAAAACCAAGTTTCTCTTAGATATGAATTATTAGCATTTTTACTCACGTTATACGTTATAACTACGTTATATTTTGTATTTTTTCAATATCCCAGAATCTCTTGACATTTTTTGATATCTTTTGATATCTTTTTAAAAAGCTCTTCACTTCCCCATCCCCCCAACCCCAGAAAAGGGATATATTCTCTGAATTCCTATTCTTGTCTCTCTCTCTCTCTCACACACACACGCACACACACACACAGAGACACATAAAAGCTTAAAATACTGCTCTATACATCTACATAGCACACCATACCGTAGATGAGATTTGTATTGGTGTTGCTAATAGTAACGTTAACGGTAACGGTAACGGTAAATGACATATAAAAAGAAATCCGAAACAATGAACAAAGAAAAATAAAATTCGAATTCGAATTCGAATTCGAAATCGAAATCGGAAATACAGGTACTGTAGGTACAGTCAATATTACTATAGGAAAGAAATATGTACGTTATATAACAGCTTATTTAGTGTTCAGCGGCCACCGAGCCCGGGAAATACCCCATATTTTCTTTCTTTCTTTCTTTCTTCCCCTTTTTAAGGTTTCGGGGTGCCCGGGAGAGGGGGGAAGGAGGGAGGGGGGGTTCGGATTAGGGTTGATTTGGTTGAGATGGGTTTTGAGGAAATATGTAGAGCTGTGAGTTGTGGTTGGGAAGTCTGGTGAAGCAATGGGAAGGAATTGAATAATTACCTAGGGACTTTGGAATTGGGGATTGGGAATGAGAGTGCAAGTGGACGTTACTGTATAATAAGGCCGGAGGGAGGGGAAGGGAAGGGAAGAAGGTTGGTTTGAAATGATTAGAACGGTGTATGGGAATGTAAAACTGTTGGGAACTTCGAAGAGAGGGAAAGAATGGGCGGAGATGAAGGGGGGAAGAGATGTTATCGTTATACAAAGAAAGGGTTTTCGGGAAAGACTATAGAGAAGAAGAAGATGATGATGAACGAGGAATACCAATAGAGAGGATCTCAGGTAGGTGTGATGTGAAGGAATTCAGTAAATTCGAAATGGTTTGGATGAAGAAAGCTGCGGTGAGGAAGTAGTGCAGCATTTTATTCGTGAATGAGTAATTACCGATTTGATCATTCTGGAGGTAGAAATTGAGAGAGCATATCTATTACACCTTATGTTCGATATGCATCGCTAGTATGACGGCTCGAGATCGGGTCATTGGTCCTAAAACTCGTATCATAATAATAGGGGGAATGACCATGGGAAATAGCTAGAAAATGAACAGTGATTGTAGACATAGTGTTTACTAAGTCTACCATGAGTTGTGTGTTTGAATTTGCTTTGGATACATGCGACGTTTGAGAAATAAGAGGTTGAAGCGGTTATTATATGGGAGACATTGGGAGATTGTTGGTCTGTTCGAAGCGACATTGTAGCTCTGTAGGAAGGTATTGATCTAGCAATGGTGCGCAATTTCCACCGTTGAACGTCGGCGAAATGGGGTGTAGTGACGAGTCGGACTGAGGTGCTTGTCAGTTCGTAAAATTGATCCCTGATGGGCACCGAAACAGCTTTACTTGGGATGTAGAATCAGTTTCAGCAAAGTTAGGGTTGATTGCCGGTAAGGGATATCTTGCCATTCGTACGATAAACGGCATGGTGACGGAAGGCTTAACAACGAAGTGTGTCTGTAAGGGAGCCGTAATCGCGGGGATTTGATCCCGCGAAGGACTAGAAACAGGGAAGCCTCGTTGGTCATAATTCATCGAGTTGAAGGGAGCATTCCATTGCTCTTGGTCTTCAAGGTACAAATACCCACTTCATACTCGATGTCGCGTCAACTCCCACAATAGTCGTCTATGCCACGACCAACAGCCTTGGCGGAAGATGTCATCGACCACCAGGTCAGTGGGACCTCATAAGAGAACGCCTTTGGTAGATGTTTTCCGTCCGCAGCTCTATCGTTTCTAGGGTTTGAAAGGCCCTTGAGCAGTATCCAATCAGCAATGAACTTTCGTATGTATGCTCCAGGTGCGGATTGGGATCGCAGCTTATTACATAGCACACAAAAGCCACGGAGGAGCCAGGGAACGGAATCCGGTGAATGGAGTGTAGTCTCGCAACGCGGTGTGGCTGTATGACCTGAGGGACGTATGAAACTTTTGATCTCTCGAAGAGCAGTTACAGGTCAGACACCTAGGCCAGGGCGGTGTTCTCCTCAGGCGAGGTAACCAGCAGGACATCCAGACAGACAATATATCGATTGTAGCTACAAGCTTTGCGGTCTGGAAGGGCCAGAATCCGCATGTGTAGTTTTCAATCTCGTTTTCGGATGTAGAATTCCATTCCACGGCCACGGAGACTATGTGAAGGGACGTGATTGACTGGAGCAGACCCCTTGCCTAGGGCCATGTTCATCTCTCGACAGCATTCCAAAGGAGTCTTGGCTTGTATGTTGGACCTGTCCAGGTAGCCTCCCTCACTAGCAGTGTCCCGGCTGGAAACCATGGCTTCCTGCTTTCAAAGAGATAAAAGTATAGGAGAAGCTTGATAAATATTCCACATGTGGTGTAAATAGACACGCAGGGAATGACTTACTGCGAAAACCACGTGAGACGTGGTTCCTGGACGAATTCGACAGTATAGTCAATTCCATGACAATTTAATCTATGATCAGAGCTAAGATGTAGCTGTCTAGCGACGTCTGATGAAGAAATCGATTCTAGGCAGCATCACCAATGCTATTACCCAAAGCTGAGGACTTGGAGGAACTGAGCTCTGGCTTTTACATTTCCAACGTTGAATTAAAAATCGGCCATTCATGCTCTTCACCGATCAGTGAGCTGACCTAGGAAAACCCGTCGTCGTTATCAAATTTCCCGAAGGAGTACTACCACGCACTCTCCCGCAGTTGCCGTGCTGCAAGTAGCCTGATGGAGTAAATGAAAAGAGGGTACTTCGAGAAAACGGGTCAAACCTGCATGTAAAGAGTAGCTTGATTGCGTGTTGAAGCTGCTGAGAACAAGGCTTTGCTAGACATGCACGTTAACGACTTGGGCGCTTGCTGCAACAAGAGTCCCGTTTACAGACAGACATTGCTGAGGATGTGACATGTCGATCAAACATTCAACCGAGAATTGATGCTTGGCAGTACGAGATAAACCATCTTGTTACATTGTTACATTGAAAAAAAGAATCATTCCAGCCAGGGTCCTGAAGAGGACAGAGTCTCTCTCAATGCACAGATTGAATCACTGTGCTATGCAGGAGGGCTGTTGTATATTTTGGGGGCACGCATCTGCTCCCTGGGACCCGAGAGATGCATCGAAGTCCTTTGCTTCATCTGTCATGTTTGGATCCCAAGGGCAGCAAGCGCAAGAACAGCGCGAAGTCACGTATGTGGCTTGAATAAAGAGTTGGATCTGCACTGCAAATGTACAGCGGTAGGTAAGCTGTAAGATACTCGTGAGTTTACTGATCGCTGTCCATCTCGTGGATCTGGTACATGTCCCTTGCTCATCAGTCCCTCATATACGATGTCTTAGCGAGTTGAATCTGCTGACATTTTTGGAGGGAACGCCACCGAAGATCATTAATTTTCGAATGCTTCAGACGTATCGATCTGCGGGTTTAGTTTCAAAAGTCCGAAGACAATGACGAGCGTCGTTTCTCATCATACTATGGTAGTTGTAGTACACAACTTGCGGTCAAGACACCCGGGAGCGAATTGCTGATTCTGGTATGCACTTTGCCATGGTGACAATCGATCGCGCTTCAAGATATCATTGTCGCAAATCTTATCATGAATGTCTGATCGTGGTTAAGGGGGTCCATAGTAATTTCATTGTATACCCGGTACAGCCATCCAACAAGGCTCTTTCAAGCAGTTTCTTAACACTCTTATTGGTCTTGGCCTTGTTCCAGGATCAATATCCAATAGTCGGTGGATAGGCCAGGCAGGTGACTGGTGAATAATTACTGTGCTCTGTATTAGCTCAATACTCAGAGTAGGTGTGGATGCGGCCAGAGTGAAAGCAGAGGCCAGTGCTTCCAACACTACTGCAAGGACATGCCAGGTACGAGAGCTTTTTTTGGGGTGATGATGACGATCATCTCAATCTTGACTTTCGTCAGGACTCCCCTCCACAGCCCGAGCTTGGAAGTTTTAAGGTCAAGGTGCATGAACAGTGCGAGTTCAGGTCCAAGATACCACCACACTCTGACTCAAAGTGCTTTGTAGTTGGTCCTCGTGAATGCGACCAAATCTTCACAAAGACCAGGTCGATCATTCGTACTCTGAGCATGGTAGAGGGGGGTTTTATCCCACTAGCATGCCACTAGGGCTCGACCCCTGAATCGGTGGCAAATCTTCTGACGGACAAAAGCTTACGCTTATCAGCTATGAACGTAATACATAGTAGATACGACGATATGCTGTCTTGCGTGCTCCTGGGGCGACATTCATACTCCATCGTGAGATGCTCGAGCGGGCCAATTCAAGGCGAAGAGGGATCAATTTCTCACCTCTAACACCGAAACAGAGGTTTGATGGATGCGATTTCCGTTCGAGGGAGATACTTTGGTACCCAGCATATCGTCTGGACATACCTCGATCCTATGTATGTACATAGTTCAAAGAGAGGAACAGCCTTTTCGTCTCCTCGGGCGCCAGATCACGAAAACCCACTTGGAGCCGGTAACCCAACGAGCTACATGTTTACATAACATCACAACCAAAGAAATGTGGACTTTGTCTTGCATCACCGTCGTGGCAGAAACTTGCCGGGGTTGGTGGGGTGGATATGAACGTTAGGTGCTGAACACTGCTCTGAGCATGCTTTGGACTCTTGAGTGAATCGAAGGTGATGCTGTTCTTTCATTGGCAGATAAGCAATGCAACGAAGGGAACAGCTGTAACGGAATCTGCGATCATACACTGTAATGAGTGATTCTCGCACACAGAACCCATACTCCTCGCAAACGTTCTGCCATCTGCAACCTGCATCATGAATAACGCATCATGACTCGGTAGGTACCGGCTTCCGAGGTCAGATGGCTCATTGCGCCACTGAGCTTACTCTCAGAGTACACCCCTATCTGGACATTGTGAGAGAGCGCGCAACATGCAACGGGGATAGTCAACCGGTAGTGCTGGGAGGAAGCGATCGGGGGAAAGGTGAACGACATGGATTGAAGCGAGTCTTATGAGATCTGTAACCGGTGGATAAGACTTTACCGGGCTTGGATTTGTTTGAACACACGTTTGTGTCTCAGAATGAGGAGGGGGGGGGGAAAGGAGTTCATCAGCCGAGTTGCCTTCCTTGTATCACGCACGCAAACTTTTCGAAAAAGCTACGAGACCATTGCCTGTCGATGGATCTCTACGTAAGCCGAATTGTTATCTACAGAGTACAGATGATGGATGTTATGACGATCGAAGAGGCTCGCACGAACTGAAAAAAGAAAGTGATATATGTACCAGGTAGTGAGGATCCTCAGAGTAAAGGATGATCTCGAGGGCAAAGACTGATGTGATGATATACAGTGGAATCTCCGCGTTGCATGCTGTATCAACGTATCGGATACAAGAATACTGGCTGTAACTGTTATGGTATAGTAATAACGATAACGTTAACGATAATGCTACCGAGGAATACAGAATAGCCCTGAATGTAGTACTGTACATACTATGTACATGTACTATGTAGTATTCCAACCTCACGCTGCCAGTCCAAAGAGTGCTAAGCCGGCCAGGGGTACACTACGCTACTACATACCATAGGTACATCATAGTAGTAGGTACACAGAGTATTGCCGTAAGACAATCATCAGTCACGCCGTTCCACTCCATGTACTGGTTTCCAGGCACCGTCCAGGTCTAAATTAAGATAACCCACGCTTTTCCTGCCCTTAGCTACCCTTGGCCCTGTCTACTATGGAACTATAACTGCCTTCTACAGTACTGTCCTGTCCTGTCTTGTTCGATATCACCTATCCCAAGTTGATTCCCGACAGCGCTCTAATTATTATAGCAGGACAGGTATTGCCTTTTGGTGACACTCCGTTCCCCTGCATTCTCATCGTCTCTGCCTTTTCCCTTTTCTCCTCTTGGTCTGCTCAGAGGACGAAATTGTATCCAGATCCTGCTGATGACCTACCATAGTCATTCTGGTTCATCGGTCTGGGGCCCCCCTCCCCCTCCACGCAATCCTGGAGCGTACAATTTCCTGTGTGAGGTGTTTCCCTTCCCTGCAGAGAAGTGTGCTCCCAGTACAGTAAGTAATTACATGGTATCGTGTCACGGATACAAATACCCGTGTCTTATCGAGCGAGAGGGATCTGCACACCACACCCCAAACACTTTGTTAACCAACCCACCACCCACACAAAGTACATAGTACTCAACACACCATCCAATCCGTCTCCAAGCATCCTGTTCCTGTCCACCCAGGAACAAATAGTGTAGAATAGCTTCAGCGCTCACATCCAACAACCCACCTTGTGTGATATATAGTCTTTTTTTTCGCTACCATTGCTTGGTGAGGAACGATTGTCACCGTGAACCCCAGACGAGATACTGTACTACATAGTATGTATGGAATCTTACCGACCATCCGACTGTACCATAGTGCTTTACCTTACCTGGGGTCGTAAGTACCTAGTACTGTAAGTAGGTACTGTAATTAGTACCGTTGTACTCTCTGACAGTAACCGATGTTAAAGTACTCCAGTGCCCGCTTGGTGTGCGGAGTCATCATCCATCTGGTTTGGTTCACTGTTAGCCATCGAAAATCCTAAAACACCAAACTCCGACCTGCTCGCTCAGCCTGAACCTGATCGATCAATCAAATAATCATCATCCTCGTCCACTCCTTTCCCTCTCATCTGCGTCTTGTCCAATACAACCTCATTTCCACCCAATCCCGACATCGCCTACACATTAATCGCCCCTTTCTCCTGCATCGCATCCAGCCAGCCGTTAATTTGCTTCCCATTATCCGTTTGTCGCTCCTTGCCTTGATCTACGAATCCCATCTACGATTTCAATCACCCAGCATTCCGCGGTCGAATTCCCCAGCGCAATCCCACCAACAGTGTGCTTTCGCGCTTGACCACGAAGCGCAAGCATCGCTGTACTCACAACGAATGAGCAGCTCTCATCTTTGTCCGCCCCACCTGTTCTGAACATTTTGTTGCCAGTTCAGGGACTGACTCTGCCGCCGGGGGTTGCAGCGCGCCCATTGGCAGGAACATAAGTATTTCAGGTACCAGCTCCTCTTGGGCTTGGGCACCAGAACACCTGTTGACGACTTGCGGCGAAGAATCGAACCCAGGCGCAAGGAATCGCAACCGAGCCAGAATATCCCGCTGGACGTGGAACATACCCTCATCATAATTTACTGGTTCGATCCTGATCAAGTATCGGAGCCATATCACACCAGACGTGATACTCATCCGCTAATTACTGTGCGCAAACCTCATTCGCAACCATCCAGCTTCGTGAAACACAGTGCAATCATTTCTGACCCGCCTTTACATACAACTGCGTCCCTCTGTCCTACATGAAATCTGGTACTCGTGAAGTGCCAGCCCGACGATCGAGCAAAGGGAAATCGACGCAATCCAACATGTCAGTCGCCACAATGCTACAGCCAGCATCGAGGGCCTCAACAGCCTCCTCTTCTTCCTTCCAACCGGTTTCGCGACAGAATACAATGTCTTCACATGATGGACGTTCTGTTAGGCAATCCAAGCGCATTTCAATGACAGCGCTATACGTCTCCATGTCAGCAAAGGAAAAGGACTTGGAAATATCGGATGATTTGGCCAAGGGTAGGATAGATCTGCCGTGCACCTTCGATGCGTCATTGACTAATGAGGATTGTAGCTCAAAAGTCGCTCCGAGATCTGAAAGCTAAGATCTCTTCTCAATCTAAAAAGAACTTCGTCCTTGAAAAGGATGTGAGGTATCTAGACTCGAGGATTGCCCTGCTGATTCAAAATCGTATGGCGTTAGAAGATGTGAGCTTATGCTATTCGCAATATGACTGAACACTAACACGTGTTCAGCAAAATGAGGCCATGAGCCACCTCGAGGATGCAACTGAATTGCAAGAAGGCTTCTTCCCCAACGATGAAAAGACCCAGAAGTATGGAAATCTCTTGTTCCTCTTACAATCAGAGCCTAGACACATAGCGCATTTGTGTCGCTTAGTCAGCATGGCTGAGATTGATGCTCTATTGCAAACCGTCATGTTCACCATCTACGGAAACCAATATGAATCACGCGAAGAACATTTGCTTTTGACCATGTTTCAATCCGTCCTTACCTACCAATTCGACAATACGCCAGAATATTCGTCTTTGCTTAGACAGAATACGCCAGTTTCACGTATGATGACGACATATACTCGTCGTGGACCTGGCCAAAGTTTCTTGAAGGAGGTGTTGGCCGAGAAGATTAATTCCCTAATCGAATTGAAGGATGTCGACCTTGAAATCAACCCTCTGAAGGTATATGAGAGCATGGTGAGACAGATCGAGGAAGACACCGGGCAACTTCCAGCATATCTACCAAAGGCGGTGACTGCGGAAGAAGCTGCTGCAAATGAACAGGTTCAAGCCATCATCGAGCCGAGACTGAAAATGTTAACAGAAATCGCCGAAGGGTTCCTTTCAACTATCATTGATGGACTTGAAGAGACTCCATATGGAATAAGATGGATCTGCAAACAGATCCGTAGTCTTTCAAGAAGAAAATACCCAGATGCCCAAGACCAGACAATTTGCACGTTGATCGGAGGGTTCTTCTTTCTGCGCTTCATCAACCCAGCTATTGTCACTCCGAAATCATACATGTTGATCGATGCACTTCCTGATGAGAAACCACGGCGAACCCTGACCTACATTGCCAAAATGTTGCAAAACCTGGCAAACAAACCATCCTATGCCAAGGAGCCATATATGGCTAAGCTGCAACCTTTTATCCACAATAATAAAGAGCGTGTCAACAAATTTATGCTCGATCTTTGTGAAGTTCAAGACTTTTATGAAAGTTTGGAGATGGATAATTACGTCGCGTTATCAAAGAGGGATCTGGAAATGCAAATCACACTAAACGAAGTCTATGCCATGCATGCTTTGCTTGACAAACACAATGGAGCTCTCGCACATGATGCTTATCCCCATTTGCACGTTCTTCTACAGGAATTGGGCCCTGCACCACCTCAAGTGCCGAGAAAGGAGAACCGTGCTATCAATTTGCCGTTATTCAGCAAATGGGAGACTGCCATCGATGATCTCACTCAAGCTCTGGATATCACTCAAGAAGAAGTCTATTTCATGGAGGCCAAGTCAGCGTTTGTCCAGATCATGCGATCTCTTCCTCACAACACTTACGTAACAAGACGGCCACTTAGGCTAGACAAGATTGCCGAAGTAGCAGCTACATTGAAGAATGATGCGACAATGGTCAGAAAAGGCATCAGAACAATGGAACTTCTGAGCCAGTTACAGGATATGGGCGTGGTTGACAAGTCGGACGATTTCAGTCTTCTCCGGGACGAAGTTGAACAAGAACTTGCCCATCTGGGTTCCCTCAAGGACAAGGTTGTTGAAGAAACGCGAAAGCTAGAAGAGGTCTACAAAACGATTCGTGACCACAACAGCTATTTGGTCGGTCAACTTGAAACCTACAAATCTTACCTCCACAATGTCCGAAGTCAGTCCGAGGGGAAGCAAAGAAAACAGCAGAAACACCAAGAACTCGGGCCGTACAAATTCACTCATCAGCAGCTTGAGAAAGAAGGTGTTATTAAACGAAGCAATGTACCGGAGAATCGTCGAGCAAACATATACTTCATGTTCAAATCTCCCTTACCCGGAACATTCGTTATCAGCTTGCACTATAAAGGTTGGTCTCAACGACGACTTGATTTTGTGAACATCGAAGCTAACTTTACCACAGGGCGTGCTCGTGGTCTACTCGAATTGGATCTCAAGCTGGATGATTTGCTCGAGATGCAAAAGGAGAATCAGGATGATCTCGACCTGGAATATGTCCAGTTCAATGTGACCAAGGTCTTAACTCTCCTGAACAAACGATTCGCTCGCAAGAAGGGATGGTAACGTTCCGTCCTCGGCGATCTTTCCACCTATCTAGGTTTGAACTTCTTATGGCTCATACGAATTATCGTATTGCACGAATTTGGTTTCGAAAATACCTTGTTTTAATAATCGCCTGAAATATGGACAATTCGGAAAGGGTGGCTTATTGGGTTGATGATGTACGAAAGAATTTTGATGGTATGAGATGGGCCCGCTGGATCGGGGGATTTCGAATCGTCTTTTTGCAAGCGGCGAATGAAGGTTTCGTGACAGTTATATCTGTATCGTGCAGTAGTTCTGTATAACATAATTGTTCCGAGTAATGGATCTACTGAGCTTGAGTATATCAATCCTATGAACAACGAGGCTTACCAAGTAAAATGTCACATCCTGTAGGACGCCCGTGTGTTTGCATAACGATTAAATCTTGAGCATGTCCAAGACTTCATTGAGTCAGGGTAATGGTGAATAGTCCTGAGCAATTATGTCTTGTCTGCTGCTTAGGGAAAGTATCAATCATGCGTGGTGCGGATGGCTGAGATGTAACGGCAATGAAATAAAATTCTGGGCATCGGCTTTTACATCAAGAGCTACATCTCCTCGCATGGGCTGTCACTCCGGTGCTTCGATGACGCATTACAGAGTACAGAGCTTAGGAAACAACGCTGGTTATTCACATGTCATGTTTGACTTGTTCAAATGGATCATCAATAAAAATCTGGTCGCTGTCACCGGTGAGATCTAAGATCTTACATACAAACCTACCTGTCCGTCGGAGTTCGACATCCTCCCCTTCATTCTTCTCCGTCCACAAAGGCTCTTCACCTTTCTTCTGGGGTCCCCTGCTCACTGCAGACACGTCTATTTAAGTACATAAGGATATATCCATCGTCAAATCCTTGACGTTCATTTGGGAACTCACCGTCAAAATCTGCAAAATGCCGTCCAATCAGACCAAATCCCGCGGGCAGCATCCCGCGAAGGACCAAATCAGATATATTCAATACGATCCAGTCCACGAAGCCAAATATGTTGCTGCAATACGGCAATTGATATCGAAGGACCTTTCGGAACCGTACAGTATTTATGTTTATAGGTACTTTTTGTACCAGTGGGGTGATTTATGTTTTATGGTATGTTGGATGGATTTTGTTTTCTTCTGTTGACTGCTAGGATGTTCTTTGATTTGATATTCTTCTCAAGGATGAAATGTGAGATGTCGCTTTGGGGTACAACGTGGTGGTCTAAATGGAGCCACCCTGTTACTTCTCGTTGTTCCTTCGACGTCGAAGCTATGGTTTATTTGCATTCCCCTCCAGATTTTTGCCATATCTGATTTGAGTGGATTTGCTGACATATTTCCTGCAGGCAACCGATCAAAATGGCAACCTGATTGGGGTTGTAGTATCCAAACTCGAACAACATCGAGGTGGTCCTATGAGAGGATATATAGCAATGCTTGCTGTCCGAGAAGAATACCGCGGTCTGGGAATTGCAACGAAATTAGTTTGTATGGCAATCGATGCTATGATCGAAAGAGATGCTGATGAGGTGAATATCAACCTTTTCCCCCTTCGCCTACCTGATGACCTCCATTCAAACTTCTCGTATCACATCTAACCGGTCTATCACCTTTCATCTAGGTTGCCCTCGAAACAGAAATCAGCAACACTTCCGCAATGAAACTCTATGAACGTCTTGGATTTCTCCGATCCAAACGTCTTCATCGGTATTACCTGAATGGAAATTCCGCCTATCGTCTCATTTTATACCTTAAAGAAGGAACCGGTTTAATACCAACAGGTGTTCCGGATATGTATCCACCGGAGGAGCCAGTGATTGGAGGTGATGGTCCTGAAGGTGAAGATGATGATTATATTGGTGATCTACCGGAGGAATGGACTAGAGGAATTCCAGCCGTGGCAGGTAGAGAGGACAGGACTGATGAAAATGGGAAAATGGTAGCAGGGGACAAGAAGGATGAATTAGGCGATGAGGTTCTCAGAAGGGATGAAGTACAAGCTGTGTGAAGAGTGAAGTTGTTGTCTTATCCAATTAATCAATCTCACTCACCTATGAAAAGTTTACCAAGAAGCCATTTTCAACCAAGTTGAAAGACCGGAAATTGAAATGCCACAAGTCCGCTGGAACAGATGATCGATCTCTCGCCGACAGCTCTCGATATCATCCCTCAACCCGCCAGCAGTCATAACGCCTTATCCTCAGATCCTCGGCCCTGACAGACACAACCCTGACATCCCGCCCTATTCATCAACACAAGCCACAACTCCACAAATACATATTCTTTTTTTTTTCCATTCCACATCTATCAAACAACATCGATCAGCTAGCTACCAGCTACCAGCTACCAACTACCTCTCCTCCTATCCTCCGCCACCCTCCCCCCCAATCAACCCATTTCACCAAGTCAAATCGACACAAACCACTTCGTCCCAAACACACAAAACATAAATACAAACACGCCATCCATCTCCATGTCCACTTCGATTCACACCCTTTACCTCCTCCCCACCATTTCCACCCCCCACATCCATCCACATATACCATCTACCGAGACCCAAATATCTCAAACAATCCCCATTGGCTTCCACCGAAACCATCCGATCTTCTACTTTCTACTTCTACTTTAGTCCGTTTACATTCCCTCCAAAAAAAAACCAAAAAAAAAAAAAAAAACCATAACGTTGCCCGGAACTCTGTTCTGTTCCTCTGTGTGTGTGTGAGAGAGAGAGAGAGAGAGAGTGAGGTGGTTGAGCCGTTGAGTCCATTGTGGTTCATGAAGACTGTTAATAGCAAAGATATCAGAGGAGGAATTTCGCGACTGATATTCCAAGCTTATTTATGTACTGTAGATCGATAACATGATTCCTTCCTGGACCTGAGATACATAGGTAGATTTTCCTAGATCCTGGATCCTAGGTCTTATATTCTATGGAGTCATCTAAATAAATAAATGAACGAATAAAGACCATGCATGATAATAGATGATATGTCTTAGTAGTAGTATCATATCATATCGATCTACTCAGATACCCAGTCAAATCAGATCAGATCAGAGATCAATATGATACTATGTAAGTACCTTACAGTAGGATTATGATATAGGACCGTGGCCTATCTATGTATACTGTGTGGAAATATGTAATGTAATTAAGGTATAACTTAACATTAGTTATACTGTATCTAAATAAAGAGATAGATATGAGTAATTTTATTCTCTTTTATTTATTTCTTTTCTTTTCTTTTCTTCTTCTTACCCCTCTCCTCCTGCC